>JAPMOQ010036534.1:285380-302884 GCA_026543055.1 Argiope trifasciata | reverse complement strand
ATATATATATATATATATATATCCAAAATTAAAATCACAAAAAACATAAAATCTGCGGAAAAAATACTATTCACTGTGCTGACACGAAATTTGGCACAGAGGTAAACTACAACAGATGAAAAAACATAGACACATATCAAAAAATGTTAAATTATGAATCAGAGATAAACCATGTATCTAGGGAAAGGAGTGCCTAATATGGAGTCTGACCAAGCATCGCTATACAGGATTAACACTGAGATTTCATTCTGTTTATGAGAGTGTCAATAAATGCTTGAAGCAACAAAGTCCTTTCTTCCGAAAGCGCGTCGTTTAACTCATGGAAGGTATTATTACGCTTTGCAATGGATCATCCGAAACCATCCCAAATATGTTTAATAGGATAGCGATCTGGAAACTTGAGGGCCAGTCCATACGTTGAATATGCTCTTCCTGAAGAAAATCCTCAACAATCTAGGGTCTATGTTGACGAGCTTTATCGTCCATAAACATTAAGTCCGCACTAAGATTACTAGATAAACACAAATATTACTAGTCCTGTGGCTAATGAAATAATTCGGCTTAACGTCTATTACATCTTTCATGGCTTTAATATCTGTCTCAAGCAATCATAAACATTGGCATAAGAAATTCAACTGAAAATGATAATATTCATCATTTGCGACGAATTTACTGATGGCAAAAGGCGAGTAAATTATAGAAAAACGTTATTGTTTCATTTTAAATTATCTGCTAAGAATGTGTTTAGTTTATAACATGTGAATGAGGTAACTGACGACTTTTGTTAAGCTATCAACTATTTCTACTTTTAGAGAAACATTTATGTTAGCATGATTTGAACTTGAAATATCGCGATCGTTACGATATGATAAATTATGAAATATACGAGTATTTACTTTTAGGATGTGGAAAATGCACGCTATGTCAAAATGAATACTCCATTTTTATAAATAATCAACTCAAAATGTAAAAAAAAAAAATGTATTACAAATTCACATACTTGCCTAAGGCCTATAAGCACATTTTGAATGCCCTCTAATCAAAGGTTCAATATGCGTTCCTTTCGTTATACGGCATACACCAAGTCTGAAATGTAACTTTGGTCTAACTTAGTTCAGTATGTTTATATCGATCCTGGTGATAGCAGCTGTGGCACAGGCTCTCAAATCAAGAGTGGTCATTAGACTTGGGGACACACATTCGCAACTTTTTGACAGCACCCACATTAAAAAGTCGCATGCAGATATTCTGTGTATTAGCTCAAAAGGAGTGTAGATGTTTTCTTAATACATTTATTGTATGTTACATAGTACACTTATGAAAATGAAGGATTTATTTTATTTTATCTTGCATTTTTATTAGTCTAACTAAAACAATTTTTTTTGTATTGCAAATAATTTTAGGGCTCTATAATGATAATATGTGTACCTAATAATCCGAGTGCTTTTATGGGTATCTAACAAACACTTATTGTTGGAATTTTCTAATATTACCATGAAGATCCTTCATTTTGAAAATAAATTTTTTAACTAGTAAGTAGCATATATGAGTTTCATCTTAATTCTTCCTAATTTTGTTTTTCAATTACTGATTTAAAATGTTTATATTTTTCATAATATTATATTACGCTACAATTTAGTTTTTTTTTTCTAAACCTGAATTCCGATATTAGTGGAAGAAGATTTTATTGAAATATGTAAGCATTTAACTACCAGTACTCTTGTTTAATATATTTCCTAAATTAAATTTATGAACTTTATTATCAAAATGTAAACATGTTATCTAGGAGCTGAAAAGAAGAAGAAGAGCTGAACACTTTTTTATTATTGGAGTGGAAATATGTTATCTAGAAAAATAACGATGAGCAGATCATTTTTTCCAAGTCAAAATGTTAGAGATAATTTTAAATCCAGCAAATGAAAATTGACCTAGAAGACCATTTTCATTTCAAGAAAGAAATAATAGATTTTTCTGAATACTTTTTCAAATTTCTACATCAATCCATCTTTTTCTGTTTTGTTTCTTTTTACTGTTATTCGAGTAAAATCATTTATTTGTTCATTTCATTCATTAACTCTATTTAGAATATTAGATTTCATATATTGATCTATAGAACTTATCAGATATTACAAGATAACCTGAAATGCTGATGCCATAAATACACAACTGAAAATGATCATACGGATTATGTAAAATATATAACCGAACCTGAAAAAATATTGAGAAGGACTGCATTATTTTTAAATTACATTCAATTGAGATAAACAGATGATGTTATGTATTACAATATACAATTGTTATTTTATCGATATCCTTCATTCCTAATTCAACTTCGTTTTTTTTTTATTATTTGGTTTGCCATTTTCTGAAGAAAGCGTAGTATCTATTTTTAATATCTGATAAACTTTAATTCCCAATTTTTGCTACATCGTTTAAGTGTCTGTGACTTCTTCACTTATTTTATAAATTTCAACTTACAGCAGGCAATTCTCTGAAAATTACCGTCTATCGATTGTCTTGTCGAAAAATTCAGGATATATATACGCTATAAAATTTTTTTCTTTCTATTTCGATTTATGTCTTATGCAAAATTAAATAAATGATGGAAGAGGTAGTTATATAAGTGTATTTAATATTAGATCTTCTAAGAGAATTTAATTTTTAAGTATTAGAATAATAAAATACTGAACTGATTTTCAAGCATGAAAAAAGGCTATGAGATATTTTACCAATACAGTATATTTCTCATTGAAATACTAAATTTGGAAGACTGTTGAAACTCTTGTGAACATATCCGTTATATATTAAATAGACTAATTCTTAATGAGTAATAAGTTTACTGAATTACTTTGAATTTCCTTTTTACGCAAAGCCATGATATTCATTAAAATTATTATATTTTCAAAAAGTATAAATGTTTATACCTTGTTTCAAACTAAATCAGATTTTTTTGGTAAAGCAATCAATATGTCGAATTGAAATTTCAATTAGTTAAGATATTTACGATTTCAAGATAGTTTCCAGTGCTAAAAAAATCATATATTCCCACAGTGCACATAATTATCTTCAATATATATCCTGGAATATCAAGACGATATTGTAAAACAATTATTGTGATATAAAATCCTTTTTAAAAATTGAGCTCGATATTCTTAATTATCGCTATGATATAAACATGGTATTGTGAAACATACAGAATACTGAAAAACAGCATTAAATTTCGTAATTTTTTAATCTCGGAAAATAATTGAATTATCTGAAGATAAATTGTCAGCTAAGAAATTTCTTTTCTGACCATACAATGCTATTTACTCTTTCTTTGATTAAAGATGCTTGTTAAATTATTTTTCTTTATTTTCTCATAACTCAGCTGACATTCTCTCACTGCAGTGGAGTAGAATTTCGGCAAGTGAGGTGCCATCTCTAGTATATTCCTCGTCATCCGACCATGGCTCAAAATTGTAAAATACACTTAAAAAAGCTTGTTTCAAAGTAGCTCTCGTGTTGCTTTAAAATAGGGCGTTAAAATAACTACACTGAATCAAAGTTATTATACAGCTTGTCGCAATTTCTTTCAACCCCCCAGCATGTTTTGGAACATATTCATGTGGCATCAGGAACGAGATGCTAATAGTACAAATAATAATAATAATAATAAATACTTTATATTTTTATCATAAGAAAATACACTTTAAAAAATAGGTGAAAAAAGAACCGAAATGTTGAACAGAATAGATGGATTCTTTCCCTTTACAATACAAAGCGTTCATAAGTGCATGCAGCATAATGAATTTATTTGAGAACATGGTTTTAAAAGGCTTCTGGCGAAAAAATGCCATGTGCATCACTTATTCATCAACAATTTTGAAATAATTTTATTAAATTAATTGGTAATCCTTCAGCCAAAAATAATATGCATACTTAAAGAAGTTCAATATTTAAATAAATAAAAAATAGTTTAATGTTATTCATTTTGGACAATTAACAATTTTAAAATTTTATGCTCTTCAGGCTTCCGGACACACTGAGTGCAGATTGATGTTTGTTTTTCCTTCTAGGTGTAAATAGAATTCTTATAAAATAGAATTATTCGAATTTCTATACATCATTTCCTAATTTCTAAAGACGGAATTTTTTTTAAATTTAAAATATTAGATTATGAAAAATATTTTATTAGATATGAAGAAAAATAAATATAAAAGTTTAATATTTTCAATTTTTCAAAAATAGCAGAAGGATATGTATAAAAGTTTGATATTTTGAACCTTTTGGAACATTTAGTGATTATAATTATTTACTTCATTTAGATATTTTTACAAGAATTATGTACTTATTATCAACCTTTTAACAAATATTTATTATACTAAGAATTGTATGAGTGTCCTATACATAATTACTTCTTCACCAAAAGATATTCAATAAGGAAAATCTTTTTCAAAATTGTTATTTTTTATTTAATCAATTGAAATGGCTTATTGGCAATAGTTGTGTCCTATTGAAAATTTAAAAAAGATTAACTTTCCAAACACAAAATTTTAGTTTTCGAGAAGCTTTTTCTTCAGATTTTTATAAACAATTCAAAATTAATATTAGAAATATTTTGTAACAATTCATTTTTATTGGAATGAAATTGAAATTAATTTTGCTATTTTACCATTAAGTTCCATTGTTACTTTCTTAACGTTGAGAAAAATATCTGCTGTTTTTAAACAGTAACTTCAGTTAAAGTATTTAAGAACTCTTTAACCTTCCAACGGGCGCGGCCGTCATACCAACATGAAAGATCGACCGTATTTCCCACATACGCTACAGTAAATTGTAAATTTTCAAAAGCGCAACTATTAAAATTATATTGTAAATAGCTTAGGATTAATAACTACAATCACTTTAAACATTTTTTTACTTAAAAAGAAGCAGAAACAATATAATCATAGATTGTAATAACAACATAAAATGACCACAGGTTAACTGAATTGATTTAAAAATAATATAAATGAAATTGTCAATATTTTGACAGAACAATTTGCATATAAGTGCAAAAATACAGAATTTATGCATAAAAAGAAAAAAAAAAATGAAAGTTCGATATGAAAAGGAAGAAAATAGTTTCATTGTTATTTCGTTGCAGAGTTGCAATTTGAGCAAATGTACTTAGTATGCTCAAAACATATAAATTTCTGTCAAATCTCACAACCAAAACTCTTGATTCTAGTCGGCTTTTCCTTTTGCAAGGTTTTTTCCGTGACTTCGCATCTTCCACTTCTTCAGCACCTAGTTCGGCTTTTCACTTCAGCACCTTTAATTTTAGCTCACTTTTTAGAGATGTGGGTGCTTTTTTTCAAGTATCCACATATCTAAAAATTTTCCTTCGTAAGTGCATTTGCCAGCTGTCGCCAGTCTAAAACAATATGGATTTATTTGTAAAATCATACAAAATCAGATGCGACCATAACTTGTATGAACGGTTCCGCGAATCTCAAAAATATAAATATCTGATCGGCAGAGACCTATTAACGCCACAAACTTATGACGACAATTGAAAGTAGACCAAAGGGAGGGGGACAAATAGCCCAAGACAGGCATTCCCAGTGCCACCATATTTGGAGGTATAAAACGAAATATGTCTAGAGTATCTCTCACACACGTGCACCCGCTGGAATGTTAAAAGCTTATTTAAATAGCATGGTGTACGAATCTTTCACATGATATGCTATAATTGATGAAAGCAAGACTAACGACATCATCAAGACTTTGATGATGAATGAATGATTACTTTAAAAGAGTTAGTAAACTATTTGTAAAATGTGACATATGAGATGCTTTCTATACATTACAACTAATCCTAATTGCAAATAATAATTCTCTAAAATTATTTTTAAAAATGTTTCTACACTTTCAAATGATGTCATACTAACAGTTTAAAAATATTTATAAGGATTAAATTTGAAAGGAGAAAAAAATCTTAACTTTTAGCAACTAATTCTGGAGAATCATGAAAAAACAGAAATCGTGAGAGCAATGATTATAATCAAATGAACACTTGCTTGCATATAGATATAGAATGTGCCATGCAAATTAATTTGTGACTACTTTATTAAATTTAATTTTGGATTTATACCTGATTCTGTTCGGCATTATTTATACGTACTGTATTTATACATTAATCACTGTACTATTTCCGCATTCAATACGTCATTAATATATCACTCAAAAAAGTTGCAGAGTTTTGAAAAATATATAAATTAAGCAAATAGTGAGGAACTTATTCTCAAATGGATACTTCAGTTTCTTCAAGATCAAATTCTATGAATTAAAAAAAGCATTAAATATTTGTAAGAAGAATCAACCCAAATTTTTGGTTGAAAATTAGTAAAATTAATTTTGAAGGTTGCTACAAACATATTCTTGTTATCATTCCGAATAGTATTAATTTTAGTTTATATTATATTTCGCCTTGATTTCATGTAGGAATATGGCAAATACGAAATCATTTCATTTGAAACATTCAGTTCATACAATTACACATTCCGGCATTCACAACTTTTAAAAAATGTACATATCTGTTAACTTTGATATTTTCAAAAGATAGATTCTAAAACAGATTGTGTTGAAGCACTGAAAAATGTTTTTTGCCCAAACTGATATGTGATTTAAAAACAAAACTATATGAAAACTGACAAATAGCTTTTTATCCAAAACAGGCAAAAATATTTTAAGATATATATATATATATATATTTTAACACTATATTTGAAAAAAAATCTTGATTTATTATTTTTACAGAAGCGTTTTGGTTTATTTCATGCAAATATTTGGATAACTAAGGCTATAAGACCTTTACATATAAAACAAATAACGAAAACTATTGTGGGTGATTTGCAATTAATATCGCTTCATAACTCACTAAAAATTGATTTCATCAATTTAAAATTTTCAAAAAATATTGTGAAAAAGTTCTTTGTTTTCCCTTCAATTTCCTTTGAAAATTGTCTTTCAATTTTGAGTTAAAAACTGAAAGATTCCAGTATTATTAAATGTAAGAATGCCTTTAATCGATGTTTTCAAACATTTATTCAATTTCAGAAGCTAGAATATGCAGCTTTGAAAATTGTGTCAAAGAATTTTTGAAGCATAAGCTCCTCTATGAAAGAGCAACAACATTAATTGGTGAGATGTCATGATTAGGATGTAAAATTTTCACCTCTCGGTGTAAAAGATATCTTAAATTACGTCTCTAAAAATAAAGTGTAGGAAACACACATTTAAAAAATTATATTCGTTCGAAAAAAATATATTTATTTGCATTAAATATCATACTATTTGCTGAAAAAGTGTAAATGTGTAGCATAATCAGCTTTTTTTCGTTTTTATATAATATTTTTTATAAAAAGACAATTTATACCTCAGCGTCTTTTGTGAAAATATCGGAATAAATAAAGATATGTGATAGAAAATTTCATTATGCAAAAATTTTAGTTTCAAAATTTAAGACCTCTAATGGAATATATTTTTCCATTTCCAAGATAAAAATTCGTAGCATCGTTTAATTGGAAACTACATATTGCTAATATGAATAAAAAGTTGGTGAGTGAAGAGGGGGTTGAAGTAGTCTATCAGTAAGATAAGATAAGATAGCCAGATCGATTACAAACCAGTCTCCCCACTGGGTTAATCGGAACCCCGTGGCAGGGAAGGAGGGCAGTGAAAAATGCTTGTTTATTTTTCGGACACACTCTCGTTTGAAGTTGATATTTTTTTGAAGTAATCTTTTGACAGATGGAGATACATTTTTGAGAAGCCAAACTCAGAATATTTTGTTGCTAGGAGGGTTAATTAATAATTTTATTATATTGCTAGACCACAATTGCCTCATTTTGATACTTTTTTTTTAGTTTTTCGATAGTAATTTTAACATATATACTACATTGATATCTAAAATTAAGTCCTGAAAAAAGATTTTTTACTTCTAAATGGCTGTTTGGAAAGTAATTTTAAATAGCTACTAGAGAAATTTAATAAAAAAATCCTTTTTTATATATTGTGAAGGGCCAGTAACACAATAATAGCCTTTGTTGTGGGAAAATTGTTGTTTAGCATTAGTTTTTGAGGAACTACTAAAATTAGACCATTTAGGTATCTGAGATTTTTGCCTGCAATTTTGTGAATATTGCATTAAAACAAAAAAAAAATCCTGTTTCCAGTGAGAACGAGCTCCCATAATCGTTTAGACGATTCCTTGAGATGGAGAGCCGCTGCCAGGTTTGAAGCTGGGCAGTCTCAAATGGAGAAGGTTCGATGATGCAAGTGGCACCGAAAGTAGTATCCAGGTTGTGGAATCAAATCCAAACAAGTGGTACGGTAAAATTTAAGACCTCTAATGGAAAATATTTTTCCCTTTCCAAGATATAAATTCGTGTCTTCGTTTAATTGGAAACTACATGTTACTAACATCAAAAAAATGTTGTTTGAGTGAAGAAGGGGGAGGGAAGTGATCAATCAATAAGATAAAATAAGATAGCCAGATAGATTTCAAACCAGACTCCCCACTGGGTTCATTAGAAACCAGCGGCTGGGAAGGAGGAGGAGTGAAAAATGCTTGTTCCTTTTTCAGACACACTCTCGTGCGAAGCTGATATATATATTTTTTTTTGAAGTAATGTTTGGCGGATAGTGGTAAATTTTTGAGAAGCCATACTCAGAGTAATTGGCCACTAAGAAGGATAAAACACTTTAAAAATGTAACTTAGACAGTTGAATTATTGATAGATTTGAAAAAGTAAATACTTTAATTTTCATATTAAGTAAAACTCAAATTTGTGCCGTGATATTTTCAGAAGTTATTGCAGAAAAATTCCAAATTTTTTTCTTAATTCTTAATTAATTAAAAATTTAAAAAGTACTCCAATTTGAGCATTTCCATTCGTTCTATAAGACTCATTTTTACTAAACATATTATAAACCTGAATCGCTCTCTCTCTCTGTCTCTGAGTGTGTGCGAGTGTGTTGGAGCTCTAAACCCCAGCTCGTTAAACCTAGATAAACTGAGCTTAACACACAGATACTTTAGGTGATGTGAAAGTGTACATCTGAACAATTTTTTGTGGACTGTAATACTAATTTTTAATAAATTAAAAATTGAGGAAATATTACAGATTTCTCTGTATTTAATTCTGAAAGCATTGCAACACAAAAATAATTTTTAATGATTTCAAAATTCTGGAATTTGCAATTTTAATGATATTTCTTATTCTGCTGAATAATTTTTAAACGTATTTTATAATACAAGGTGGCCAGAAATAAAACACCCCTACTCTGACCTCCATGGATATCGAACTACTCAGTGTAAAGGCTCAAAATTTTGTACACATACTATTCAAAATATGGGGAAACGGATTTCACGAAAAAAAAAATAGTTCCTGAAATCACCGATAGGTGGCGCTGCACAACTGGAACTATGATCAAAAGACACAAATAATAATAAAAATTAAAATGTTTATGCGGAATGGAATGCTTCCATGCTTCCTTTTTAATTTTTCTGCCCCTTATGGAAAATAAAAATAGTAAAGAAGCTAGAACTCCCGTTGTAACTGCAATTTCATACTGTAACCAGAAAAATTTGCATAAAGCATGGTTAGAAGCCATGTTCTGGGTATAAAAGAAGTTAAAAGGTGGGGAATGTCATTCTTATTAGTGATGGCTGTCACGCTGCCAGAACGCGCTTTGCTTGTGAAGTTGTTTTACGAGAATAAAGGAAATGCTCCAGCAGCACTTCGAGAGTTTCGCCGACTTAAGGATTTGCGTAAGGGACCATTGCTTCCACAAGCTCTCAGGAGAATGATCGCTCGATTCGAGGAAACTGGACATCTTGGAGTTCAGCCTGGTCGAGGACGCAAACCGGTTCGTTCAGATGTCGTTGAAGATGTTGCCACCGGTATCGTTGAACAGTCAATGGATAATGTTTTAGGCTGCAGTAGTGCACGTGCAGTGTCACGACACTTGGGTGTTCCCTATAGCACAGTGTGGAACGTACTCAGAAAAATGGTGCATTGTTTCCCGTACAAAATCCGCCCTAATCAACAATTGCTGGCCACAGACAGGGAGATGCGACTGACCTTTGCATTGACATTTCTTGCTAGAGTTGAAGTGGATGCATCGTGGCCGTGGCAGATTCTGTGGAGCGATGAGGCCCATTTCCACCTCAGTGGAACAGTGAATACCCATAACTGTCGCATATGGGACACGACAAACCCCCGTACCTTCCAAGAGATTCCACTCCACTCACCGAAAGTTACAGTCTGGTGTGGATTCACAGCCACATTCATCCTTGGACCGTTCTTTTTCGAAGAGGTTACTTCCAATGGCCTTGAGACATGTACCGTGACGGCCAACAGGTACAAAAGGATGCTCGAAACATTTGTTGTACCCCATTTGCAGCAGCGCCAATGCCTTGACACCATTACTTTTATGCAAGATGGAGCACCTCCACACATTGGACTCCCTGTGCAACAGTTTCTTCGCCAACATTTCACCACTGACAGAATAATCAGTCGCGCGTTTCCGACAACTTGGCCATCTCGTTCACCGGATCTTAATCAGTGTGATTTTTGGCTTTGGGGACACTTAAAAAACCTTGTTTATCGAGAACGTCTGATAACCTTGGCAGATTTGAAAGAGAGTATCAGTCTGCATGTGAGAAGCATCTCAGATGACCAGTTACGATCCGCAGTTGAACAAGCTGTCCACAGACTTCACATTTTACATCTTCAGGAAGGGAACCATATTGAGCAGCATTCCCTGCATCGATAACGTCCTTGTTTCATGTATGCTTGGTACTTTCAAATAAAATGTGTTTAAAACGTGTTTTTGTGTCTTTTCAGCATACGTCCAGTGGTACAGCGCCACCTATCGGTGATTTCTGGAACTAAATTTTTTTTTCGTGAAATCCGTTTCCCCATTTTTTGAATAGTATGTCCACAAATTTTCAAGCCTTTACACTGAGTAGTTCGATATCCAGGGAGGTCAGAGTAGGGGTGTTTTATTTCTGGCCACCCGGTATATTTTAATCAATTTCAAATAAAATAAAACTAAACCTTAATTATGCACGAACACGTTAAACTTACAGGTGAAAAATTAACTTTTCTGATCTGTTGCCATCGCATCAAGAAAAGCACAAATTAACATATTAAATTAATTCTCGCTGCAAGTCAACTTAAAAATAATGCAAAGTTATAATGACTGTAATTCTAAGGGCGTATTTGTAAGAAATAAAAATAATATGAAATATTTTACTTTCTGGGAAAACAAAGGAAAGAAAAATATTTTTTTGGCATCTAAAATTTATATTTCTTCCTTCAATCATTGAACTTAATATTTTAATATGTAGAGTTTAATATATGTTTAATATCCAATATAAGAAGGACCTAGAAATTAATTTATAAACCATTAATATTGAGCACATACGTGTGGTTGTGAAAAAATGGTCCAATTGAAGTAAAGAATGCTATTTCATGTAACTGTAGTCTATAAATGATCTGATGAATTAAAATACTTTTTACACATTTAGTTGTCAACCTTTCAAAAAAATGAGAAAACCAAACGAAAATGTTTACCACTGGGATTTAGGCTGGGTTTAGTTGCTTCACATATGAATGTTAAATTCTTTATTCCATTTATTTCTAGGATTCATTAAAAAATTATATTCATATATAGTATTCTATTTTTATTTTGTAAATTTTAACCTATTTAGGAAGGAAATGCAAAATTCATATTTCTATAGAAAGCAATAAAGATGCACTAGTTTGTTAAACTTTTTCCAACTGAAAAAACATAATAAATTTATTTATATGTATTATGTATATTGTTAGTTTATGCCACTTATTCATTAACCTTTCGTACACTTCTTTTTTAGTTCATTAAATACTTTTATGCAGTTTTTTTTCAGTTTTTTTCAATGTTTTAATACTTATTTCTATAAGAAACTGCTTAAAATTGGATTTTATTATGTCGAACTGCGGTGAAAAGTGGATCTTTTTTACATATCATTTACTGATAAATATTACAGAAGGAAACAATGCTACGTGATTAATTATGTTCGCTTTAGATTTTACTTATATTAAATGAGTGAATGAGAGAGTATGCTTACAAATTTCACTGTATATTTCTTTAAATCGAGGCAGAATTCAGTAGACATTCAAATCGGAAATTGGAATTCAGGAAATCGGACATCAGCGGGATAAATATTTTTAAATATATTAACAAGATATTTTAATATTCTAAAGGTTTTGTGTGTGTTTTTTTTGCATTTATACCTTAAAATCCCATGACATTTTGGTGTTTTTCTTAAATTTAGCCTCACTTTCAGAAAATATTTGCCATATATTCTAGAAATACAGCGATATTCTTCGAAAAATGTTTCTTTCCGAATTAAAATGACGTATTAACATATTAATTTTCAAATTAAATAAAATAATAAAATAAAATTATTATTAATTAATTCAACTGAATACGAAATAAAGAAATATATATATATATATATCTCAAAGCTAAATATTATAAATCAAAAACAACTCATGGGAACATTGTTGCATAAAAAAGTTACTGAATTCGACTTTTACAGATTAAAAAAAATTTAAAAAAATCTAGAAATTTTGAAATGTATGCAGCATAACAAAATTGTTTAAAACTATTGACATGATGTGAATTTCTTAGAACTTGTTGCATTAACGAAATCAAAGAATTTTGCAAATACTTTACTTATTACATTGTTTTGCATTAATGAATGAAATTCAACATCAATACATTCATTTCTAAAAAAATTACATTTTTCATTTTTAAGAAATCTATTTTTAATTACTGGAATACAATTTTGGGGGGAAAAGTTTGGAATACCCTAAAAAACCCTATCAAATTATTATCAAAGAAAGTAAATTTTCTTTTATAAATTTTGCAGTAATATCCCAGAAAAAGAAAAAACTTAATGGGAAATACAAACTGAAAGTTTATTATAAAATTTTAAAAAAACTTTCAAAATAGCTTTTTACTAAGGTGTGCTTCTCCTCAATTGAAAATTGAAGTTTCAATAATTACTTTTTCCTCTAAAAAGATGTTTTATATTATCATTTCTTCCACATTTCTTTATTTCTGGAGCATTATTGTTTGAAAATAGTACTTTTCGCGCGAAATATTAGACCCGCCTATTGCACGGCAATAAACATGTGTCTTTTGAACAAATATCTAATTCATATTTCGTAAATATGTTTTATAGAAATACCGTTTAGTTTAAAAATAATATGATTCTTTGCAATTTTTTCTAAGGAAGTCTTCAATAAATGATTATCCTTTGTGACTGGTGAAATAAAAATAATGTTAGAAATTAATTCCCTTAATAAATTTGTTCACTCATACTATCATTTTTCTCCATATTGAAAATGTGTGTGATCTTTTATAGACATTCCATAATTATAAGCAAGCAATAGATTCCATTGATTGAAATATCATCTTATTCTAAACGTATGCATTCTTCTTCTAAATTTTTCTTTAATCTATTTGTTTAGGTATCATACAATTAAATATAGGATGATCCAACATTTCTTCCTCAACATTAATGCTATCAATTAGCTCTGACCTTTTCCACAATTCTGTATCTCTATTCACCAAACCAATGCAGCAGAACAGCATCGTTATATCCTTGAAGTCACTTCCAATTATCGAAACCCAATGTCTTTGGCAGCAGAGAGAAGACGAATTGATCACATTAGCTGGGCCCGAGAGCTTAAAATAACTCTGATGAGATGATGAGGGGTGTTGCTATTCAAGCTATGATTGGATGCGGTCATTGACCAATGGCAAATATTAAAGTATTTGATGAGCTAAAAGCAGTGATTACGGACTATGAATGATATAACTGCGATAAATGTGGAGATATTGATGGAAATCTTGTTTAAAGGAGAAAAAAGGCACAAAATTTTTTTTCAAATATATCTATTGCCTCATTTTTTTCTTCTGGGTGTCATAATATCATGATATTAGAAGTTCAATTTATTAGAAAAATTATAATTTCAGTTTGATTTGGATTTTTCTCTTTGCCAAAGAGGCATGATGCATCAAAAAAGTACTCAAGTACTTAAATGATATAAATTTAAAGTATTTAAATTCATATCATTGTAAAATATTAAATTGGAAAATGTCAAAAGTGTTGAAGAATCTTAAACATAATTTAAATAAGGGGATAAAACTGAATTGAATTTAAAAATACACAAATTATCTTGTATGGGATTTATCTTGTAAGGAAAATAATGCAATGGTTTGCTTTCGAAAAAGTGTAAATATTTCTGACAGCATAGCTGTATGACGTTGGGTAGATATTTAACAATACTGAGGCACCTATGATGATTATCCTCTCAGAATCAAATGAATAATGAATGAATCTTGTATGTCCAGTACGTAAATGAATCAAAAATTGTCTGTTTTCCGTTTTTCTATCTATGACCATGACTGTGCAATATGTTTGGTAACAGGAATTGCCTTTTTGAAAAATTCAACAATGGGAATTCTTTATTCAAAATGACATACAGAGAATCTGCTATGTAGAATAAAGATGGATGTGTTTATTTCATTTGATTATATGGGTAGTGACAGTATTGGTATAGTTGCCAATATGAAAGCCTAAAGAAAACTATAAAATATATAGTTTAAACCATAAAACTTGTTCAGATAAATTTCATCAGTTCTGTATACACATATATACACAATTCTAATTTATGTCAATAGAATGTAATTTGGCCATACTCATATATTTTTTAATGTTTTATGCCAATTAGAAAATAAAACCATTAAAATAAATGAAACTGTTTTTAATTATGAACAAATATTGAAAGGAATCAGATATGAATTTATTATCTTGTTGCTGCTGTCTTCTATAATATTGATATTCTGATTTTAGAAGATTGTTGTAATATTGCTTATAGAATACATTCAATATTTTTAATGTGTAAATTTATTATAATTCATTATGATAAATATGCCTGAATATTAGAAGAAACCAATCTATTTTCATATTACGAATAATCTGCAAACCTTATATGTTCATAAAATATATATGCTCATTATTTCATCTTATGAACTCTATTAGATTAAAATGAAACCTGTTATTTTATTTGACGTTGTTTCTTGGCAATACAATTCAGGTTATGATAGAAATTTCAAGCCGTAAATGATACGAAAGAAAGATTTCTGGGTAAAATATAGGAATGAGATTTTTATATGAAAACAAAATCTGAGATCTTCTCGAAAGGCAAGAAAACACTTGTATAACAGTCTTACAGAACAACATCATGTTTCTATTTCTTATGATGTATCATAAGAAAATGATGAAATTATGGAAAGCAAACTAACTTCTCACTAAAAATCAAAATATTTCACTATTTTAAATTTCTTTAATATTATTTTAATGTTTGCGTGAAAATGGTTACTGAAATTACATTAGCTGAAAACAAGATAAACAAGTTAATATTGATTACAGATAAAATAGAATTTGGAGTACTTACATAACAAATTTTTTTCTTACATCCATGATGAGTAGCCAATTAATTTTATTGAATTACATATCAAAATGAATGTTTTATTGATCGACTCAAAAGGAAATGAAATACTTTAAAATAAGTTGCTGTAATGTTTATGAAAAACATTGGAGGTATTAAACCAGTGATGTGGTAATACAAACGAAATACTCATTTCCTTTTTTACAAAATTAAACATGTGATTAAAATCAGCTTATCAAATGCTTAATGAGCTTCAACATATATATTCGATTTTTATTTCTATTTTAATGTATTTCACCAATATTTGATTGATTTTATTTATGTAAAATTTTCGAAAAGAAAGGGTTCTTCTGTGGCGAAACATAAGCCGCAACACTTTGTAGCTCAAAAATCTCTCTACTGACCTGAAACCGAATTGAAAATGTTAATGGAAACAATAGCGATAAAGGCCGTTTTAAAATAGTTGATTTACAACCAAGCGGTTGAAAAATAATAAAGACTTTATTGTTTTGATTGATTGCACTTTTGCAGCACAGTTCCTTTCCCACTATTTACAGATGAAGTTGATGCGCAAGCTTGCATAAAATAAAGTTTCAATTTTTACAGCAGTCTTCAAATAAAACCCCCATGCTCATCATATATCCTCTTTAGAAAAGTTAAAAGGTTTTGAAAATGAGTAAATCCATATTTGGAAATAAATGGTTGTATTTTCTCATCACGATTCTTTTGATGACTACCACACATGCTATCACAAATTTATCAAGTGACCTTATTTAGTAATCTTAAATCCTCTTCATTTATTGACTCTGATAGTACAATGTACTTTTCAATTAAATCAAATTTGTATAAATTAATTCTGTAGATTCTGTGGTCCATTTATTCCGTCCAAATTTTTCATACTAATATATCGAGTCCAAATTACTTCATATTGTTCATTTAAGGACTGGAGTTTGTTTCATCAGCGAATTCCAGAATATTCCTTTTGTGGGCAAGAATCCTCTACATCTAATTCCTTTTATGCGACATACAAAATAAATACATCACTGAAGGTATATGCCTCAACGTCCTGGAATAGCCTACTACACATATTAAGCATTCCTCAGTCTTCCTCCCTCATTGGTTATAATGTCTCAAGACTATGTAATATATTGTAGTTTTTAGTTCATATTGCTATTTGAATCAATGTTGATTTATATATCTAAAACAAAAGACATTAATTCCTTAAAAAATAAAAAAAATAAAAAATTATATTTTATTTCTTGTTCTGGGTGTATTTGGAATAGTCTACCTAAAAAATAACACGATTTTTTACTAATACTGCTATTTCGACTAGCCGATTCGTACATCTAAGACAAATGTCGTTAGTTATTTTTTAAAAATAAGTTCATATTTTTGGAATTTTATTGATACTGAGAGATGTATTTAAAACTGTTAGAATAAAAAATAGCATAAATTTGATTCATATTAATGTTTGATTTAGTGCTGATTCTTACATCTAAAACGAAAGTCATTCGCATTTTTAGAGAAAAATAAATAATAATGACGGCTTTTTATTTATACTTTTCAATGTATTTATAAATGTTTATGGCAAAAATAATATTAGTTTGATTCGTATTGTTATTTGATCAAGTGCTGATGTATACATCTAAAGAAAAATAAATTAATTTCTTAAAGAAAAAATAATAAGTGTTTTTGCCGTTTATTCATACTTTGGGCTATGTTTAGAACTGTTTTATAATATGAGTTTAACTCATATTGTCATTTCATTCATACATCTAAAACAAAACGCATTGATGTTTTAAAGAAAACTGAATAAATATTTCGTCATTTCATTGTAAATATTTGACATGCACGTTTTTATTTTAGGAGTATTTCAAAAAACTAAATTTATTATTAAAGAAATTTAATGAATTTCTACGCTAATAATATTTCGGAGTTTTTAAACATATTTAAATGTAAATTAAC
>JAPMOQ010036534.1:236384-279324 GCA_026543055.1 Argiope trifasciata | reverse complement strand
TAGTTTCTACTTTTTATATCGAAGAAATGTTTTATGAAATGTTGACATTCTGAATCTAAATGGAAAAATTAGTTGTTTAGCAGAGTCGTACTATCCCGAAGTTGGATCGTACAAAAGTATTTCCATTTCTCTCTTTTAATATAGGCTGTAAAATACTTTATTATGAAAATAAACTCAGATCTGAAACAGTATAGATCTTAAGAAAACTCCAAAATGTTTCACAAAGGCTAAGGCTTTATTTTAGTTCTTGACCTTGGCTTGAAATTCTCTATTGTTTTCAAACAATGCCATCGTTATAATAATTTACTTCTTTCAATGCCGAGTTATATCGCCTGTACATTTATGTCTCTTTTTTCAATTGCGATAATCCATTATTTTATTATTTAACTTAGTGACGAAGATTTAAATGTGTGTTTTTGTTTATAAAAATGATTAAAAGGGAATTAATGCTGCAAATTTCTTCTAATATGAATAGGTATGCATATCCCCAAAAAACTATGATTGCACATGATTTAAAATTCTCTTTATGAACAAAAAATCTTAAATTCATTTTCTTTAAAAATTTAAAAATAAAAAAAATATATTTTTGAGGAAGGAAAAATTAATTCGAAATTGTAAAAAATATGAGAAAATCTGCATCATTGTTTCAATATATAAAATTATTAACAAAAAATTAATGAATAATCATTGCTCCGTGAAATTTTCTTTTTCCTAAATATAAATCCATCCTAATTTCTTATAAAAAACAATAATTTAATGAAATATTTGAAATTCATTTAAAATTCAGTTTTTCATTTAATTATAAAATATTATTTATACTTTGAAATTCAAGTAAATATTTATTTATTTCTCATGGATATTATATTCAACTGACATACTGAATTGTATCAATAATTTTCAAATATTTTTTTAATTCTATACTTTCTATCTCTTGTTACAGTTTGGCTTTTATAATTATTTTTTATTAAAAAACATGCAACATGTTAGCTTATGCTGAAAATGTTGTATAAGCAAAATTAACTGCCATTCCATATGCAAAATTGAAAATAGGTATACATAAAAACATTATTTAAAGATTGTGAAAATGTAAATTTGTTTAGGGATAACATTTTCATCGAATTTTGATATAAAATGGGAAATCGAAACTGTCTGTAGACTATATTATAAATATAACATATTATATTTTTTAGTATTTAAGCTATTTTAAAAATTAATTTAAATAGTTCATACATTTGGTTAAAATTAGATTTTTTTAATTAAAAAATATATTTAAGTAAATATAAATGACCTAAAATATAAAAACGACCTCTGGTGGAATAGGTATTTATTATCTTCAAGTTATTTCCATTTTTAATGAAATACACTCCCACCATAAAAACAATACAATAATCACCTAATATTTAAATGAATCAGTTGTAAATGGAAATAAAAGCTATATTTTTGAGGGAATTAAATTAAAATATCCATTTTTCACTTTTTTAAATTTTATGGAAACATTCTCTATGAAAAAATTTATTTTTGTTTTTTACTTTTTACCGTATTATTTTACAGATAATAAATACTGAATGTTTTCCATTATCTTTAAAGTTAGTGTTACAAAAATTAAAGGGAAGATATGCCTCGGATTTGAAATGAAACCTTTTGACGACATCATGTGATGCATGAAAAACTCAGGTTTCTTTATTTTTATATTCTCGTATTCAAACTAAAGAAAAAGAAATGGAATCTTCCAAAAGTGCCCACTCGAGTTTTCGATGAATTTTAAATTTCAGACCTACGCGATTTTCAAAAGCACAGTTTTAGAAGCCATCTTTCTTTGTCAAATATAACTAAAAACTGTTTTGAGTGAGACAGATAAAATTTTGTACATGGTTTTTACGCCAAATTGTAGATTTCTATGAAATTTTGAGAAAATTATTTTCAGAGAAAGAATGCTCGATCATTCGAAGGTAAGTTTGTAAGATTACTACAAAACAATGTGAGTTAGATAAATAAATCTTAATATCTATGATTTAATATCTATGCGGTAAACACCTACCAAATATTGAGTCATATCGAATTAAAGATTGAACGTCTGTCTCTCTGAAGTTACAGAAACATGCAAATGTGATAAGGGAATAACTCAATGACTTAAAGATATCACGTTTGGTCCGTGTATTTGAAGCTACGTATGTACTGTAAGCCAAAGTTTTCTTTCAATCAATCGGTTAAAAAGAGGCTTCTAAAACAAGCATTCTGTGTTTGGGGAAAATGAGCCACGAGAGAGTTATCAATCATCAAGGATATCATAAATTCAATAAAAATGCCATATTTATATTTTAGATTAATTGTTGGTTACTATTAAATGCCAATTCCATGTAATATGATCTCTGCTTTACGCAATGTTTTTGCCAGAGAATAGAAAATATTTTTATTAAAGAACACACGAGAAAGTTTTGGGATGACTATATTCTTCACCTAAGTCTAAATGATATGCTACCTAATTAGACAGTAGAATACAAATCATATACCAGAAATAACTTCACCAAGAATGCAATGGAATAGAGTCTTTAAGAAAAAATCCATTCAATAATAAATTAAAAACTTGCCTATATACTTTATAGGAAAGTTTTCTTCAAATTCATATTTTGTAATATGAATTTGATGTTTAGTTTGATTTCATCGAAAATGGTGTTTGCAAGCATATTCATCCCTCTCATTTGGAGAAGAAGTCCCATAATAGTTAAAGATGATATTCCATGTTTGCAGTTTTTGGTTGTGTTCCATGCCTGTCAATTTTAATCCAATTATTTCATTAAATACGCTGTCTTTTAAAAGTCATGTACTTTGTGCTCCAAGGTAATTTCATTCCAGCATTTTCTATACTTCATCACCATACAAATACAGCGTTGAATAAGTGGAATCTGGTGGTTTGATATTATGTGAAGGGTGATATTAGACCTTAGTGAGGATCTCCTAACAATGCTATCACTTTATCATGCATTGTCCATATTCACACAAAGAAAAAATAGCAAACCACTTAAAAAGTCATGTTTTATTTATTCTGATAAAACAAAATAAAATAAAAAATTGTATTTTTTTAGAAAAATCTTGTTTGATTTGAAAATAAATACTTTCGCAACAGCGATTACTAATATGGTTCAATTATCATATTACGTTAATGTCGATTCTTATTTCATTTCAAAATTTTAGACTTGTTTTGCTTTCCCAAAATTTTCCAAATAATAAAAATACGCTATGTAGTACATTTAGAAGGAGGTTCATTTTGGCAGAATTTGAGGGGAATGTACTTTGAATTTTTTGTAACATTCCTACGGTCTTATTGTGTAGTTTTTCTAAACTGTCATCTATAACTCTGATTTCTTTTCAAAGGTTTTAACAAGATAATAGCTTTTGGCAAGTAAGTTGTAAATTTTATTTAACTACATACTAGAAGAAAAAAAAATAATACAAATCGTTCCATACAGATGCTGAAAAATTTTTGAAACTTCTTACACCCAGTAATTAATCATACAATTAGCTATAAAAAAGGTTACAAACATTTAGCCCATTTTATTGTAATTTAGATTCTTTATTACAAATTAATTTTTATAGTTATATTCAAGATAATCAAAATGCTAAAATTTTATTTTCAACAACGTTCAAGCATATATTTGCTCTACATCCCCATTTAAATTTAATATAAACTATTAATTTATAATTAATTACCTTTCAGATAATATTACTGATATAACTAAACAAAAAAACATGTAGAGTGTGCAAAATATAAGCAATAAATTTGGAAAAAAATTCGTAATTTGGCATTGGATATGCTTAATTCAGTTGTTTACAACATTGAAATTTTTTTTTAAATGTCGAGTAAATTTTTTACTAAATGTAGTAGCTTATTTTACTGAAACTCTTTACAGTGATTTCTAAATAAACTCATTTGTATTTTTAACAATTTTAAAAATTTTATACATTTATTTCTAGCTGCAATATATTGTTAAACCATAATCTACCTGGAATGTAAAATTAAAGATAATTTCTTTCATTTCAAGATAATTTCACTTGCTATCATTGCATAATATTTCTATTTTGGTGCTATATTTGCATATACGATCAAATTGATTTCAAAGTATAATTTTTGCCTATTTATGTCAATGCTGAATACATTGCCTTCTGTTATTAATAAAGACATTCTTATGTAACAGTTCACAATAAACATTAGAATGTAATTTTGTATGTGTGTGTGTTTCATTTTTCTCCGTGGAATAAAAAAATCCCTTCATATAATTTATATAAATGGAAATAAAAAATACATATGAACCATATAAGAAACAAGCAATGAAAGAGGAAAAAAACATATTACCCGTTTAATGCATTAATAAGAAGAAAATATCATAATAATGATCCTGGTTCTTTAAATGCTCCTTTTTTGAATTGTGTTACATTTACTTTTCTGTATCCAAATTAAAAATAGTTCAATTTAATTGCTTCTTGATGTTTCTTAATTGGTTCTATTACTTAATTTTTTTTTCAATTTTCGCTACAGTAGAACGAAAATGTTTACTTTTGGTTCTTTTTTTTCACTTTTATTCGGAGATTCTATCACTAAGCTTTATTTTATTTATTTATTTTTTTCCGCATTTTTCTTCCGTTACGTTTTTTTTTTATTTCTTTGTGGTTATCCTAAGAAATACAATGGGTCTTATTGCTGAAAGTTATGAACGCTATAACTGTATCATTTTTTGTGTGTACAAATGGTGATTATCTTCAATATTTTTTTCTAATCCATTTATATTTATTAATTCACAGATAAATATTTAATATAATGGAAAAAATGTATTTATTTTGTATTAAACTGCTCTTTGAAATTGAATTAAATAATGCGTTACTTTCTCTTTCACAAATTACAAGATTTACTTTTTCTTTTAAAAATCACAGCAAACATTGCTAAATTTATTTTTCGAATACTATTTAATTCACAACGACAGTATAGTTACATTTTCTAACATAAAAACTTAATCAAATTTTACTTTAATGAAATAAAATCGCAAACTTTGAACGAAAACACTTTGCGAAAACATTCAAACTTTAATTTCTTTGAAGCTATTCCTTTCAACGTAAATCAATGAAGCATAAAACATTCTTCAACGGGGTATGTCTAGAAATTGTAATTTAAATGGAATTGTGTAATAGTATTTTAATATTCATTTCAAAGCATCAATGAATTTCCATAGTTTATAGGCACGTTTATGTTAGCGCCGCAAATACAAATCAAATGCATTATTTATCAAAATATAGTAGGCTTTCTTCACCAATAGAATATATTAATATATATATTTTTTTGGTAATTTCCTTTTCATCTATAATTTAAGGCATCGTGACGTGCTTACATTTCTGAAAGGATTGCGTAAGACCTTATTTCTCTGAATGTTTATGAATAATATATGACACTGCCTACTGTTGGTGTGTTATTTATTTTTTTCTACAATCCTTATAGATTCAGAAAGAAGGCTATTTTTATAAGAAATGCATCTTACCACTTTATTTAAATTTTACTGATTATATTTTGTTTGCAACAAATTCATTAATTGGGCCTCAGTCATTGTTCTTGTTAATTATACAAATACGTAAAATGAAGGTTTCTCTCACTATAATTCACTGTATTGATTGAAAAATGTATCGGATTTTTAAAAAAGAAGGTATAACGATTCATATTATAATGAATTCGGGGATATTTCGGTTTGTTAGTCGATGAAGACACAGTTATTTAAAAATATAAAAAAATTTCCCTAGAAAATTTCAGCAAATTCAAGATTTTATAGGAATCAAATATTACAATGACACATTTGAGTACAGAGGGATTCAGGACTAACTAATGGCAGAATTTCAGATTTCAGAAAGCGTCAAATGGTTAGATCACAAGAGAAAAGGCTTTTAGTAAACTCGTCTATCTGTTTTTACTCTATGACATATCGTGTTTATGCTCTGCCTTGGCGAGATATGACATAAGTATAATTCCAATTATTTTCAAATAAACCCGTAACTCCTGACGCATGCTAGAACTTCAGATCTCGATATTTCATAATATTATGCTATATTGCCAAGGCATTCCGAAATTCTTGTCAAATTAAAGATAAAATAGCCAAACACAAAAAGCTGCACTAGCGCAGAAAGTTGTATTCGTCTGAAACTTTTACATAGAAATATAATTAAAATACAAAACATTTACGAATTTGCAACTTTATGCCATGAAAAATTAACCACCTTTTCATTTCATTTCAATCTTTTTTGAATTTCACTTCTTGAGCTACTTTTACTTTTTGATTCTCTCCTTCAGATGTTTAGACGAAATAGGTTATCTTAAAGTCTCATTTAGAAGCAACAAGAGATCTTTTTTGGAAAGAATTTCTCAATTGTGAACCGTGGTGAGATGACGAGAATGGCAATTGAGCTAATACTTTCCTTTCCAAATTTTCTTATTATATCTCACTAAGGAGGAACATTTGGCTCTTCTCCACCCTTTCTTTTATTTATTAAAAAGTTTTCACATTCTTGATATTCAAATTTTGAGTTAGCATTTAAAATCTTATAACATTAATTCATTGAAGGAGTATAAATTGATAATTATTTTTCATTATATAGTTTTTATACACCAATATGATTTCAGATACTGCCAGTTTCTAATTTTTTAAATAAATTTATTGAAATTTATTTATTTAAATAAATTTGAAACATTTATCAATCTAACTGCGAATAATTCCTTTTTTTTTTCTTTTGTAAAATCAGATAATATTCACAGATTAAGATTTGTAAAATGAATCATGAAATCGGCTGAAACTAATTAGGCATTTAAATTTTGGGTATGAATCACAATAAAAAAGCTATTTAAATATATTTGACAATTTTAAGTACAAACTGTATATTATAAATGAGAATCCATAAAACATGATATATAATGATATTTCTGTGGGTACTGATGAGAGTTCCCACTGTTTATAAATATTTATTATTTAAAATCTAATGTTTTCCGATAATTAAATTTCTCATGTCATACTGGGTGGATAAAAAAATCCGTAAAATCTTTAAATAATAATAAAATCTATAAAACGAAACTAAAAAATGGTTTGAAAGATATAGTATCAATAGGCCAAGGATTTTTTTAAATAAGAAAAAGACTTAAAAAACAGTCAATAGGTGGCAGTTTGTACATAAGTGAATGGAAAGATAACTAAATAAATACAATAATGGTCTCAAAAAATTTATTTCAGCAATATGTTTTTCACATGCTAACTACTACAGGTGATATCAGATTGTATCCGTGTTACAAAACCAGCAATGGCAAAGTACAGCCGTAAAAATTGCATGTATCTTTTAATTACCACAGTTTATATGAAAGCGATACCAGGATCGATATACCTAGGATTTAAAATTTTCTCAAAGTCAAAAGTCTCTCAGATCTGGAGATTATGGAGGCCATATTAACCTGCAGCTTCTTCTAATGAGTCTCTCTTTATTTAAACGTTTGTATTAGGAGGTCCTCGACAGGAACTCAATTTTTTGTGGATATTTTGACACCGTTTGCATTTCGGCTACAACGGACTTATACTTGGTCGTCTGGACCTTACACGATCCAGTTTTCACAAAGCACTGAAAAAGCTTCATGGAACCTGCCACATAAAAAGGCTGTTTGAAAGACTTAACATTTTTCTGAAGTAAAAATTTACTCAGTGCCGATTCCTGGTTCATTCAAAACAGTTTCAAGAACAAAAATTTATCTTTCCCACTCAGCCTCCTTATATACCATGAAACAAAGAACTGGATGAAAAGTGTAAGTAATTTATAATTGCCTGTCTCATTTGCATAACTCGTTCATACTTACGCCATCTGTCGGTTGTTTTAAGACATTTTCTTATCTTGAAAAAAACTCTTGTGTCCTGTCAATGCTAAATCTGCAAAGTGTTTATTATTATACTTTTTATTTTGGCTATCTTTTTCGGGTCTCGTGAATTTTTAAAGTTTTTATGAACTTTTTAACTGCCTTGCATTAGCTTTTAGAATAATTTGAAGGAGTTCTTTAGAAATGTATCCTTCATCTTCAAATTTAAGCCAAATAATTGGTATTTTCCAAGTTTTTATTGCAGCTCTGCTAAAAGTGTTATTCCCCTCTGCAAAAAAATTGTTGACATTCGGTAACATCAAGAATGTCATGTAAGGCATTGGTGTAAACAGCTTCTGAAAATTAATCATTGGTCTCAACTTGTAATAAATAAAATTATTATTTTATTTGTTAAAAATATCACCAGCCTTTTATCATAATTATAATGCGCCCGTCTAACATCTAGATATTATCTTTTAAAGCAATTACTCTTTAGCATCTTATGACTAATACAATGCCATCTATCAATAAACCATTGTGTAGCATTTTTTCATCCCTTCATCTAAAGAAATTTCCTATGCTGCCGGTATAGACAGATGGAATGTCGGGCTGTTATTTCTTGTTATATGTTTATTCTGTCGCTTGATTCTTTTTTACAAAAGTTTGAAAGTTTACTTTCAAATATAATTTACATATAAATATCATCATAAGAAAAACATGCCTATTTATATCATTCTTCAAAAACCTAATGGAGGGAAAATGGTGAAAAACTATTTCTATTTATATAATCATATATATTTCTAAATGCTTTTTTTCAATCTTTTTATGCAATACCCTTCTCTTTTCTTCGCTATTTTGATTTTTCCACAATAATAGGAAATTCATAATAAAATAATGCAATTGGTATGAATCGATTGCATTGACACTTCAAAGCACCTACTTACCAAGTGCATGACATTTCAGTAGCATGATCATTTTGTAAAAAAATCGGAGGTATTTACGAAGAGGAAGCTATTTCAAAAATAGAAAGTAAGAGATATTTTCTATCCATATTTTAAGAGATATATTTTCTGTTAAATGTGGCATTTTATCAAATAAAATAAATAGAGTCTAAATTCCGAAAAGACTTATCTTGAATTCAAGTAGAAGTCGTTGAATCAAGTGACGTTATAATGTGTCAACAACTGACAATGGTTCTATATCCTACAATTTCAAGTGGAAAGAATTCGTGTAGAAGATATTTTAAAAATAGAGCAATTCTTTTACTATCAGCTCTATTTCATGTTTCAAATAGAACTGCACATAAAAAGCATAGATTATTTCAAGAGGCAAATAAAGTATACATAAAGCGAATAAACTCTAAAAGCTTTTTTCCAATTGCTTACAGTTATTTAAACTTTATCAAATGGAATAAAATGACAAATATAAATTTAAATTGAAACATGGGCTTCAAAAACGCTTCTATTATTCCTGATCTGTCATTTAATCCTGTCATTTCTAAGGTCTTTCGAATTCAAGCACCTCCAAAAAATCTAACTTTCGAGGCTTTTTTCGAAGATAAGAAAAATAAATTATTCCTTCAAAAATCACAAATGTTGTCCTTGTTTTAAAGGCATTATTATGTAAAAGAGGCTCAAATCGTTCTCAGAAAAAGCTTTTCTATCCCTATTATGGTTTTAAGGAGAGCGTTTCTAGAGAAGAGAGTATGCACCCCCGATATTTAATTAATGAGAGTTGACGAAAAGATGAAGAAAATTCGTAGTGATAGCAATGTGTAGCAGACGCTTGTGTAGTTTCGTTAAAGTTGTATGTTTCGTTTGAGAAGTTGTATATGTCATTTATATGCCTTTTTATTCATTATACGCTTTTATTTTCATCAACAACAAACTATTTCAAACCATGTAATAAGTCACAAAAGTACCTACGAGTACTATATTAACACGCTAATTTTGGTATACTATACTAGTATTACATAAGAAATGCATAAATCATAATAAAAAAATTCAAAACAAAAAACAGCAAGATACTCAATATGCAAAAGAAATACTTGTTGCTAAGAAATTAAAATTGGTTCATCAGACCTACAGGATTCGACACTTCTTAAGAAATGAAAAAGTTATTGATGCATTTTTGAGATTTATTTTGATTATGTATTAAAAAATTAAAGAAATTAATGTTGTCGAGGCTGAAAAATTATATACATAATATTAGGGGGGGAATGTATAATAATAAATAGCCATTTTTGGTTATGCTAATTTCTATAAACTAAAGTTATAATTGTAATAATCCTTCCATGACTATATTCCATAAAGCGTACTTAATAATGTTTAATTAATAATTGCGCGTTCTTATATAATCTAAGTATTAAAATGTATGTAACGTGTCAGAAATATCTCTTACCACAGTAGGGAGTAATATAACATTTTTGCATTATGTTTAGAAGAAAAATAAAGCAAATTATATCAAACCAATATATCCACTTAGTTGCATTGCATGAAAGCCAGTACAATAATATCTAAACGCAATTTATTATAAAAACTGAATTTATTGGAAGCAGTTAACTATTAAAATTGTCATTTTTTCCTTTACAGATTGTTTTGAATATATGAGTTATAATAGACTAATATCTGAACTAATGAGTGTATTATCTGGATTACAAATGGCATAATACCACACAAGTAATATTACTGCTATTACAAAAAAATGAAGCCGCCCTTCACTGCACATCATCTGCAAAAATAATATTTAAATGCAGAATTTTTTGATGTATGCATTGACATAACAATTTTTTGACCCACATTGACATATGGGGCATAGCCTAATAATCTGGGGGACTTCCTTTTGTCTAGTGAAGTGCAACAACTCCACTGGAATGGACTTTACAAGTCGCTGGGGATATTGAACCATTCTACTTCTACAGGCATTAATAATTGTGAAAGTGTCGCTGTGCACGATTTTGAGCACAGATTTGCCTTTCTATTATGTCCCATAAATATTCAATTAGATTTTTGTCGGTGATGTTGGCGTTCTGGGTGATCGAATCTTTCCTTTAAATTATACAAAATGTTCTTCAAAGCAATCGTGATTGCTTCTGGCTATTGCAGTGGAGACATATCATCCAAAGAATTTCATCGTAATTTGGGTTCGTGAACAAAAGGGCAGCAAGGGATCTATAAGTAGTTAAACATAACAATTTCTGAAAAATTATATTTTCAGTTGGTATCCATTCAGTTCCAGTCCCTTTCATGTAAAAAAGGATCATGCCAATATATAACCATTAGTAACTTGTGGATTGTTACAAGATTTCGTGAGGTCCTCTCCTTTTACGAACCCCATTATTTGCTCTTACCAACTGAAATAGTGACTCATATTACTGAGTCAGTGTAACTTTCAGAGGGTTGCCCTTGGTGATATAATACACCCAAAATTACGTGGTTTTGGCATACTTCTGACAGTGTAGATCTCAAAATTTTGAACACCCTAACAACTTACAAAATGGAATATCCTTTGCTTGCAGTTCCACCTACCATTCCATATTCAAAATCTTCTGATATCCGTCGTGCGATCATAATTATATTATAAACATTTTCCAACGAATCACTTGCATGTAAATTAAATTTCTGCAAATGCACAAACTGTCACTTCAGTGTAAATATAATAGGGCCGCGGTGGCCTGGTGGTAAGGTCTCGGCTTCGGAACCAGAGGGTTTCAGGTTCGAGACTCGACTCCACCGAAGAACTGTCGTGTGAGGGGGTCTCTTGCAAGCTACATCTGCCAGGCCAAATGTCCTCCCGCTTGTGTGGCGTGCTGTGGAGAGGGGGGTGCCAGTTCAGTTGTCATCAGTTGTCATCTGACCGTGGTTCAAAATTACGAGGTCCGTCCCAAAATAGCCCTCATGTTGCTTTACAACGGGACGTTAATATAACTAAACTAAACTAAAGCAGTGTAAATATAATGCGATACTAAATTCCTTGTATTGGTAGTTTTACAATTTTGCAAAATGTTAATAGAGGATTTTAATTGACATGGTCAGCAGAAGGCACACTTTTTAGTGAGATTACTCTTAAAGAGAGTTGTAATAACCTAACAACACTTTTTTCGGATTTGTTATTCTGCAGTTCGGAGTTTTAAATCACATTCTCATTTAGCAATCAATTTTCACTCCTTTATTTTCAGTTCTATGAAAGTTTAATAGCAGAAGGACTGACAGTAGGTTAGGGATAATTTTTCGAACTGTTTCAACAATTAGGTGGCCACATAAAACTTTTAAGGAATTATTACTTATGATGAAAGATCGGAATATAGAAGAATAATCAGTAAGAAAGAAGAATACTCCGTATGAAAGATGCTGATTACTTTTTCATCAATATTTTTTTAGAACACTGGATAATCGCAGGAATTTTGTGCTCTTAGTATAAGAGAAAATAAAAGTTAAATTCTCTCTCTCTCTCTCTCTCTCTCTTTTCTTTTTTACAATTGGCACTAATCAAATGTTTTCGAAATCCGTCAAAAATGCATTCCAATCAAATTTATTATCATCAAATCAGTTATTTTAACTCAAGATTCAAGTTTCAAAACAGGAAAGTTTTATTTACATAAATATACAAGGATTTTGCAATTCATTCTATACCAAGGAAGGCCAATTAAGGTAAACAGATTTTTCTAATATTTGCTATTTTAATACAGCGTATAATGATAAGTAATTGTATTTTAGATATAATACTTCTTTAGTTCCAAAGGGAAAAGAGTGAACAGTGCTGTATTGATTAGGAATCTAAACATAAAATACACCTCCACTACCAGTTTTGTCCAAAAATGGAAGGGAAGAACAATGCAGAATCGCATGGGAAATATTTCCTCGATATCTATTTAAATATATGATGTTTCAACCCAAAATGTGCCTTTATAAAATGAATGCCTCTTTCTGAAATTTAAATGCAGCAGCAAGACTTGCTCATTTGCTGTATATTCCTCAAACTCCAAATATTTTCCAAGATGGAAAATATGCAACCAGTCGTTTAATGTGTTTCTACAATATGCTTATCAGGGGAGTAGTGCGAATCTAAAACTTAAGATTAGTTTCTGATGCTCCCATACTAATTTTTTCAATTCAGTGGACAAGGTTAAAGGAATCATTATTTGTTCCTTCTTTATCTGTCTCTTTCTCTCTTTTTAAACATCATTAATAAAATCGGCTAACTAATTGAAGCTGGAATAATACTGTTGAAAGACAGTTCTGTGACTTTAAAATAAAATGACCTAAAATAAACATTTGCCTTAAAACAAGAATGCACATAAACTGAACAAAAATCCTAAATCTTTTTAACGACGTACTCGGAATAAGAGGAACGGAACTCACTTCAGAGAGGAAAAAACAGTAGAGTGCTTTTATAGATTATTCTGATCAGCTATTCTCTAATTAAAACATTGAAATAAAAGGTCAAAAATAAATATTTTTCTTAAACTGAGACAAACGTAATCTGAATAAGGAACTCTATCTCTTTTATCAAATAACTCAGTCAAAGAAGAAAAGCATTAATCTCACAGAAAAATACTCCCCAAATCCTTTTACGAATACTCAGGTTAACAAAAAATATTGACCTATGTATACGTACTAAGCACTCTCTTCTTTTATTGTCACCTCTTTCGTCAGTGTTAAGTTTTTAAACAGCAAAATATCTGATCTTATATCTCAGTAAACAGCAAAATATCTGATACCTTACATTTTCCTAAATTTTCTGATATTTGAACACATAAAAATTTACCAATGAACTAAGCACGACACTTTAATATATCATAATCACGATTTTAATTCTTGCATGATATGCTACAGAATATTATTAAAATATTATTAAAAATGAATCACGTGTAAAATAATATTTTTTGTTTAGAAAATATTATTTTTAGGCTTTAATTTATTTTTTATTAATTACATTTAATATAAATTACAAAAACATTAAATATTTGACAATTATTTACATATTTAAAATCATATATTATTACGTCAAAATATAAAATTAATGCATTTTGCATGAACTTCATTTATATCATTATTTTGAGCTAAATGAAAAATAATTTTTAATCAGTTCTTTCGGTTACAACCTTGAAAACTATAAATGTAATGTATGAATTTTGAAAATTAAATTTTTTTTTGCAAGCTGTTAATAACTGATATCAAATTAGCTGTTAAATGGAGAGTATTAAGCCTCTTAAAATAAATATTCTTATGAATGGAACGACGTTAGCAAATATATTTCAGGGTATCTATATTCTTAAGTTAAAAAACACCACAGAGATTTATAAATTCATTGGGAAAAGGTTTTAGATACATAAATCTGATGAGTTATTTCCAAATAATTGAATTTTATCAGCACAAAATTACTAAAAAAGTTTAATTATAGAAAAGGTAAAAGAGCAATCATTCTAATAAAAAATCTGAACTTTTACAGTTTTCTTAAATTTAAATAAATGTATACAAAAGAATATTTTTTCATATCCTGATGATAATATCATATACCAGAAATTCAGATTTAAATATTTCTCATCATGTTACATCAATATTTACTTTAAAGTCTTTGGCTTAAATACGCTTACTTTTTATATTAGATTTTTTAAAATTCATTTTAAAAAATAAAAGATCACATGATTTTTTTTATTTTAGAACCTAATGAATATTATCAATTTCCTTTTATATTTGAATCACCTTATGTAAAAGAGTAAAAGTTCAATATTTATTTATAGTACTAGCCGCCTTTGGCGACCAGCTGAGTAATGCTTTCTAAAATTTTCAATTAAATCACATTTTCATTAGCCTAGAAGTAATTCCGGGAATTGATTAGCCTGAAAGCAATATTTTCTTTAAGATGATGGACGAAAAGTCCTAAAAGAACACCTTTTCCTAATAATATTCTTTAATTTTATAAATCAATCAGTTTTAACTATCGGTTATGCTTCCAAAATATTAAAAATGTTTTTTTCGATAATGTTGTCAAAATAAGAAATATGTCTTTTTTTTTTTTTCAAAGAAAGCGAGAAAGGGAAAAAAGTATTGAATTAATGATACAGATATTGCAAACGATTACATAAATATGCCATTAAGTGGCGATTTCAATGCATATCCTGTCTAAATTCAATCAGATTTACTGTAAATAAAGATAATTTATGGAATTAATGATACAGATATTGCAAACGATAATAGAATCATTTGCATTTATTTTTTAAAGAAAATATCACATTTTATATTTATTTTATTTTATCCTGTCACGTGCTGACAGTTGCATTTCTGTAGATTTATTTTGCGATGATAATTTTTTTTTTATTTGAATTTCCGGCATTCTTTTATTTTATCCAGTCACTTGATAAAAACATGGTTAAAATATTTCTTTAAAATTCGTTAAAAATAGAAGCTTACGTTATAAATTAAAAAAACTGATATCGTTAGAAAGCTAATTTTTTTATCTTTAAATTGATGTAAAAATCATGTTTATGCGATCATATTTTCGGAAGTTATAACGGAAAAACGTCGAAATTTCGCTTAAATTTTAATTAATTCAAATTCTAATTAAAAATTCGAAAAAAGGGATCCGAGGTGCACATTCCCGACCTCCAAGGTATACATGTACCAAATTTGGTAGCTGTAGGTCCAACGGTCTGGCCTGTAGAGCGCCAACACACACACACACACACGCACACACATTGAGCTTTATTATAAGTATAGATATAGATAAATGTGTTAAATAACAATTACGTTCTTTCTTTTCAGAACAAGGATGCTAATTTCAGAATAATTAATTAATATGTTCTCAACGCATATTTTATATTTCATTCGAAACTCTTACCATCTTTTATATCCTTTATTATAACTAGATTATCTCATACATATGGGGCTACTTTTCCTTATTAAATAAAAATTGATCCTAGAACTTTCTCTGTATTATTACCATTACTTATCTCTGTATTTTGAAAGAGTTTTTCGATAAAAATAAATGATAGACATTTTTATCCTTTAGGATAATTGAAAAATGCACAATATTTAAGCATTTTAATGAAAAGAACACCTCATTTCCAAGAAATTGCAATGATTTTTGTGAGATAATTTAATATATTTATTATATCTCGTTGGTACGGAAATATGGCGTGGCGTTTTAATGTGGAACTGAATGAATTACTAATCTAAGACCTTTTTTTGTTTACTTCCTCTCTGTCACTGTCTTCTAAAAGTATAGTTAGTTACAAAAACTACACAGTACATTTGTGATTTTACCAAACTAATGGTATATTCATTTATGGAAGAAGTTCCTCTTTTAATTTGATTAGTTTGCTGTTTTCTCAAAGCTTTTAAATCGAATGCTATGGTAAATAGTTCATTTTGTTTTTTAGCTTTGAAATTGGGTAGTTTCTTACGCATGTCATAAATATTTCATATTCTATAATTTCTTTCGTTTCAAGGAAATCTATGATTTTAGTTTATTAATAATACTAACTTATGTAAATTTTGCTGTTGCGAGGAAAACAAACTTTAAGTTTATCTCAGATACACAAATTTCATATTTGAATCAGTTCTGGCTATCGTTCAATCATCGCCTTCCCAAATTCATCAGCTGAAATATTGGAATAAAAATTCAACTAGGAAAATTTACAAAACCGTAATTGTAAAATGAATTACTTTCAACATCAACATCAAAAATATATGTCCAGATTTTAAAGATCATCATGAGTTGCCTTCTCATTATAAAATCATCAGCAACAAATGCTCTTTCTAAGCATATATAAAAAATAATAACAAATAAAAACAATTTTAAGTACGATTAATCGCAAATTGCATCAAAAATATATTGATTGTATCGGATAGTTAACGGATTTTAAAATAATACGTATGGCAAATATAAACTTCCAAAAATATTATTTTCACACAGATATATTATTTATTTTAAGGGCTTAATTAATATAATACACATATTATGGTATAAATATCGTTACAAAACTTTTTTATTTGATTATGCTAAAATATTTTACTAATCGAGTATAATCATAATTAGGATGTTGAATATTCAATAATTTTAAAAGATGAAGATTTCACTTTTAGAAAAAAATCACTAAGATACTATATTCAATGATTTAAAAATGTATTCCATTGAAATAATTATTTTAAAAAAATACTTTTTTGAATAACTTTTTATATAAAAACATGTTTCACTTTCAATTTCTAATAATAATGCATATCCTGTTTTTATTTTATGAAAAAAGTGCATAGAAATTAAATAAGTTTGATTCACCAACAAAATATTCTCAAATTTCAATATGAAAATAAAACACAATTTGAAAGCAAAATAAATGATTTAATTATCAAATTTGGTACAGAAATCGTAATTTTTTTTACAACAATTGGAGGTTATTAAACTCATGACAATAATAGAAGTAAAGATAAATATGTGAAAGTTAGCTTATATTAACCAGGTAAAATCCTACTATATACTGATACCCATCACGTGTCTGGTACATCAATATCCTACCAGAGTTATGTTTTGTTTTGTTTTGTTATGTTTTGTTATGTTTTGATACTTTAATATGTTTTAATACAATGGCGTGAATGTTTTAACAGTAAATTGACACCTAAACATCATCCCATCAATTAGCATTAGTTTAAAATAACGAATCCCATCTCAAATAGCCATTTCTTAATATATAATTGTCATTTCAATACAATCAAATTAATTTGATTGAAATGAATATTTTAAAATTTAATTATAAATAGTTAGTTTATAGTTTTAGTTATAATAGTTAGTTTAAATATAATTATAAATAGATTTTCAAAACTTTAATAGAGGAGTTCAGTATGGAATTAAGTATAATTTTTTGCATTTCGGTTAATAAACAAACTTGAGAACACATGCCACATTAAGAGTATTGAGTATGTTAACTGCGAGATGTGTTCCAAATTACTGTCCGTTGTTTTAAGAGTGGCAGAGCGTATAATGCATTTTAGATGGATACATACAATTTCCTAGAGCACACTCAAGATATTTAGTGGTGTTTAATTGAATGAAGAATTAATCACTTGAACTTGATGCCGAAAATGTTGAACAATTAACTAACTCCTGAAGCTCTGAACAAATGTTAAACAATTAGCCAATAAATTTCAAACTTGATGGCTGGCATATTCTTACAATTATTCACACAGTGTTTTCTCATAGATTTCATATATATCTTTTTACACTTATATATCTTTTTCATATTATTACAAGTTATTAAGTCGACACAATACCTCAATTTTTTTTCTTGAATTCTAATATTTAAAATTATATTTTACTTTTATTTTATGTAAAATAGTACTTTTTCATAATTTTTTTAAAAAAATAATTTTATATATATATTTTTTAAATTTGAGCTTTTTTTATAACTTAATTTTTTTAAATGTGATTTGTCTCCATTTTCTTTTCTAGATAGCTAATAACTTACTACATAAAACTTAGCATTTATTTTCTCCTGCCAACAGTGTTTATTTTTTATTGAAAAAAAACACATGAAAAATCTGAAAAATGCAAGAATTTTGACTGGACATTTTTAAAAAAATTACTACACACCTAAGGCTAATTACAGGCTAAGTGTTATAAAACATATAATTTCTGAACATTCAGAAAATATTTCACACCTTTACTACCATTTTTAAGAAAGCCATCGAATTACAAAATGTTGTATATAAGTTAAAAACGAACATGGAAAAAATGCATTTAAAGTTTTTAATCATCTATATCAGAATATAAAATTTATTCAATTTGACTGCAACTTTTCCAAGATGTGCTTCAAGTTATTCTAAACTGTTTAAAGTTGAAAAATGCAAAACCGTATAGAAATAAAATATTATATGAGTATATTAGCTATATATAAAGAGAAACTGACGACAGATAAAAATTTCACAAATCTTATCATGATGTCTTTGAAATCATTGGTAAATTGATAACTTTTTTGCCAAAGGAACTTCTTTTATAGGTGTTTGAATCTGAAAAGTAGGCATAGATACATTATTTACTCTCCTGTCATGCATCAAAAGGGCTTCAATAATTTAATATAATATAAAAGTTAAACTTTTGCTGACACATCTAAAATGACTAAATTTGTCGTATGAGCCAATAAAAATTGGATGTTTTGATGATTTTTTTCATACTGTGTATCTTAAACTGTGTGATAAAAATTTCCAATTTCATGTTTATTAATAATTTTATATTTGTAGAGAGATAACAGATCTAAGCAAAAGCATGCGCTGAACCTGAATTTTTTAACCTCCGTATCATTATTCATGAATATAACCTAATCTACGTTGGCACTATTCCAATAAAAGAAATTCAAAATAAAGCTTGCAGGTATTTCGAGAAAATGCCATAACTTTGTTCTTTACATTTTGATAAAATAATAGCAAATTTTTAAAATGATTTAAATCATTTTAGAAAAATCAAATTTCAAATTATGCTATATCGCAACAAATTTTGTAGCAATGCATTTTATGATGTTCTGATAAAAATATTTTATTGTTTTATATTACATTTTGAGTAATGAAGGGACTGAAATAGTATAAATCAAAAATTTAAATTATGTTCATTACATATTAAAATTTCTGCAAGTTTAGAAATCTAAATTAGTTTCTAAATTTATATACGGTATAATTTAGTTAGATGAATTTATTTTGGGCAATTTTCTAATAATTATACATTATTGTATTCTGTTTTTTTCTTCTTATCAACTTAATATCCTTTCTGTTATAATTGGGCTTTTTTGTAATTTCACGATTGTATTTATCAATTTATTATTAATCATTTTAATTAACTAATGGCTCCACATGTAGGAGCCGTAGATACTTTCCTTTTTAGATATGTTTCTTAAAGTTTGTAACTTAAATTTCTGTCGTAATATAAAATGTCAGTTTAGGTTTTTATTCAAACATCATTTCCTAATTGAAATTCGAAGATATTAATTTAAAATCATTTATAAAATTTTCTTCTTTTTCTTTTTAGCATATTTCTTGCTTTATAAAATAGTATAGACGGTTTATAGACTATTTATAGATATACTGCAGCTATAATTCTGTTAGATGGTTGTAATCAAAATCAATTTAAATTGCCTAGTATTGTGATTGTTTTAAGAAATATGAGGAGGTGTGCTTTTATTAATTTAAATTGAATTATCACTTTAATTTCGTTTAGTTTGATTACTGTTTAGCTAATTTCTCAACCAACTGAATTATTGCTTTCAAACCTAGAAGAAACATGAACATAAACATTTGCAACAAATATTTTGATTTCATTTTTTTTTTCTCTAAACGTATCTTCATTTTTAAAAATTTGTTTCTATCAATGTGCACTAATATCACTGCCGCAAAAGTAATAAACATCAAGAATCATTGCTTTATTTGATTATTCATAACTTTTGTTTGAGGTGGATGCAAGAGTCTCTTTTTACGAGGTAAGAATAAAACTATAAAGTGGCTATAAGAAACCATCAAGGCACCTCCGCTTGAGGTAGAATCAAACGGGAAACTGAAAGGAAGGTATTTTTACAAGAGTTTCCAATAAATCTTGAAGTGACAATACTGCTTTTCTGCGCGTTTGGAGAACTTTTCAAAAAGCTTGCAATGTAATAAGAAAAACTGGTAATAGAAGGCCAAGGAAAACAAAAGCAACATGATATCCAAATCAGACAGTGAAAATTATTGACCCTCATCTTCATACAGCAGCAACAAAGGGGTGTAATTCTTAGTTTCAATGGGCATCAGCCATACTGCATATTTTTAACAGACTGGAATTGGCTGAAAATATTGGAAATCATTAGTAATAACAATCGATTAAAAGATTATGTATTCTCCGCTGTTGCTTACGATCTCCTACCACCTCTCAACCGATTTGTCTATGTCGTTCCGCCAAAAATCACTCGGTCTGGTTTTTAAGGTCCTCTATATTGTCGAAGGTAACGCCCCTCATATAGTTCGACAGGGAGCGGAAAAGTTGGTAATCCGACGGCACAAGATCTGGAGAATACGGGGGGTGCTGAAAGACCTCCATTCAAGCTCTTGCAATGTGGCTTTGATGACTTTTGCAACATGGGGCCTGGCGTTGTCGTTAAGGAGTATGGTTTGGAATTGTCGATGGGGGTCTTTTCTGTCGCATAGCCTCGTACATGCAGTGCAGCTGGGCTATGTAGAGCCCCTTGGTGACCGTGATATTCCTTTCGAGCATTTCCCAGGACACCATGCCCCAACAGTCCACCCCCCAAACGCAGATCATAGTCTTCTTTGGATAGAGGTCAGACTTCACCATTTCCGTGTTGCAGACTTGCTTATGACACCTTCTCCGTATTCGTTGTAAATGTACAATGTTGCTTAAACAGCTTTTTGGCCTGGATGAAAAGCGAAGAAGACCTGATGTCGAAAATGTTGATTTTTACCTACTGGATATTACATTTCTAAGTGTTTGAATTAAAAATTAAATTACTGAAAAAGACGATTAGCACAGTTTTATAGAGCAGAAAGAGCTCTATTGAATGAATACTATACACTTTGTCAAACAGAAAAAAATCGTTGGAAAGCAACGTAAATATAACACAACGTAAAAGCGCTACGAACTTATTCCCTAACCCAATACTATACACGTACCTATGGAATACACTAGGACTGGTACTCAGACCGAAACGTACCTTGTTGAATTCGATTTGTCCATCAGGAACTACAAAATATATAAACTGTTTACAGTTTTCGTTTACATCGAAGTGAAAAATCCGTTTCTTAAATCGAGAGTAGTTGCTTCTTGGATTTTATCCAAAATGTCTTCTATCAACGGCAATGGAAAATGGTCTTTGACGAGTTTTTTGTTTAATTTTCTATAATCGACACAAAAAACTAGTGGTACCATCTTTCTTCTTTACTAATACAATCAGACTTGTGTACTCAGTTGATCTGGTTCTGATTATCCTTGTTCTAATCATTCGCCGATTTGTTTAATCAATGCTTGCGTCTCTGGAAATGAGTCTTCTTGCCGGTTGATAGACTGGACTGCTGTCCTTTAAAATTATTCTCAAGGACACATCTATTGTTTCAGTTTTTTTCAGGCTTGTAACTGGAAATTAACTCCAATAATACTTTTCTTACTTCTGGATTAGAAATGTGCTCAATTTCGATTTCATATAGTGGCCTTGCTTCGTATAGCTGCGCATGCAATCAAAATATTTCTAAATCTTCTCTTCTTTAAACACCTTATTTGGTGAAGTCAAGTGAAGCTTGTTTTAAAATGTCCGACACAATAATTGCATGAAAATCTAAGTATGAAGTAAATACCATATGCCATGTCAGAGAATATTTTTGTTCATCTAATTCCATATCTTGATGAAATCACTCTTTTGTTTGGACTTGTGACTTTTCCAAACCAGATAACATAATCGTTTCTCTTGAGGGTTCTGAAGGATTGACGATTTGTTTGCTAATATCTTCTCGGAGGAGTGTTACTGAACTACCAGTGTCGATTAATGCAACGAAAATTTGTTTCTTAAAGCTACTTTTCTTGTTTTCATTTTCTCTCATGAAAGCTCAGAGTAATTTTGTTCAATGGATGATAAATGTTTGTTATTTTTCCGATTTTTGTGTCGTTGTGGACAATCTACGCCAAAATGTACTGGTGTCTGGTAGTAACAACAATTCACAGGTCTCAGTGGTTTATTTTTTTTCCACGTATGCCTTTCTATTTAGCTGCAAAGGTCTCTTCTAGAACTTATTATTTCCATCCCAGAAATTCGCCGGTCTTCTTCGATAATTCTGAAATTTATTTGCTCCTTGAGTTTCATCTTTCCTTCTGAAAAATGGATCTGATGCTTTGGTTGCAATGTCCTCCTGACATCGTCATATTGTTCGAACTTTTTTACCAAATCCGCAGGTGAGTTTTTAGATGACCACTCATCGAAAAAGTGATTCTGAAACTCTGGTTGTGCCTTCCGTTTCATCTGGTCAGCAATGATAAGTTCCCGGAACTTTTTGTAGATGTTTTTTTCAGACTTGTTACTCATCCACCAAAGTAAGTCTGCCATTCGTGATAGAAATATTGCCATGTTTTGTCAGGAGCTTTTTAATGTGAAACAAACAACTGTCGCAGTTTCTCCGGGGATAACTTGAATCTCTGTAACAGCAGATTAATCACAAGGTCATAATCGTTCGAGTTTTCCTCAGGTTCTCGAGCAATTAAATGAAAACCCTCAAGAAGAATTAATCCTAGTAGCTTTTGGACCAATTGCGTTTTCTGCAATATCGCTAAATTAACATGATGCTCAAATAGTATTAAATTTAAACTTATGTCATCTTTCATGTTGAATCGGTGGAACATCTATTGCGAAGTCTTACTTTTTACTGAAATATCTGCAGAGTTTTCATGGCCAATATTTATTTGAATTTGGATTTTCAACTTCTCAAGTTCGTACTCACGTTCCTTCTTTCGCGAAAGCTTGTTCGGTTTTTTTACTTCTGCCAGATGTCTGCCCTCAATAATACTATCTAACTTCACTTTGGCATGTTTCTCATCATAATGATCGATTTTTAAAATGATATCTTTAATTTTAAGTTTCGTCAAGTCTGTTTCAATAGGTATGCCGAATTGATTCGCGAGAGTAAGCAAATTTTTTTGCATTTTAGTAAGAAAGCCATTTTGAAAGAAAAAGGGGCTTGGTGTTCATCAAACAATTGTAATAAGTTTGAAAATTTTCAGAAATTTTCGATACTTCAGAGCATTTAAATAAAAGCCAAATAATATTAGTTTTGCTTTAAAATTGAAATTAAAAATTAATGTTTGGGCATTTTAAAATTAATTCCTTAAAAGCAGATCTTAAAATGCACAAAGTATTTTTACAAAACTTTAATTCAAGGCTAAAAGAATAACATTGATAGTAACTTTTAAAATAATATTAATGCCCAATAAAATAACTGTAAGGCAGGAAAGCCCAAAACTACATCAAAATATAAGTAAAATTCAAAATTAAATCAAACAATTTGTTTGAATTTAATCTGAAAGTAAATAAATGGTCTTCATTATTGATACATAACAGTATTTTTATCAACTGGTTTCTTCAATTTAAAATGCTATAGGAATGAATAGTAGATAAAATGTTTTATAAGAAAAACATGAGTAACTTTTAGCAATAAATTTTACATAGAAAGAACATCGGATATTTCATTTGGGTTCACAAACAGAGTTAAAAATATTTCGTTAATATTTATTCATGCAGATAGGAAAAATTATCGGAATAACAACTTCTTTCAAAACCAAATATACATATACTTTTGATTTTTTTCTAATGGTATTGGAATGAATAATTACCAATACGAAAGATAAGAGAAAGATTCAATGCAAACGGGAATTGTTGATATGAATTCTGGAATATTCCTGTTCTCCACTCAAGGTCACTTGTCTGATCGTTGATTCCGCGATTCTCTTTTCTTTTTAATATACCATAGAAAGCCGGAATAGTGCATAAATATTTCAAAAAGCAATTTAAATTCAGAAACTAAACTACCAATAATATCTTTCAATAAAATAATAATAGTAATTTTCAATTATTCAATAAATTACTTAAAATTAAATTCCCTACGTTTATTATACAATAGACTCTTTAAAAACAAAACGAAAGTGAAATTTGTTACATAAAACACAAACATATTCATGAAAAACTTTTATAAATGTGTTGTCTAATTAATAAAGAGCTTCAGAGCGTTTACATGTTATTTTAAGGAAGGTGATTCAACTCTGGAATCTAGTCAAAATATTTCAAAATTACTTACATAAATCTTGCATGTTTAGTTACATGTGCCGGCAATAAGTTTTATACTTTACTCGGCAAACACTTAATTTTAATGTTTCAATTAAAAAGATCTTTTTGGTGATGATGATTTGAAGATTTTTTTTTCACTAATAAAACTTTTATAATACTACTTTTTCATAAATGACGTGTTCGAGAGACATGAATACACAATCTTTCTTCGCCCAGAGGGGAACTCTTCAGTTGACGCTGTATATTCATTTGTCGAGAAGACTGGATGCCTTTTTCATTAATGATGATCTGGTAGCTCTCTCCATGCTTCGATGATTTGGCGTTTTTTTCTTTATTTATTTTTCTCTTCTTTCCGCAGAGAGCAAGATATTCGTCCGACGAATTTTATGTTAACGACGAATGAAATACTAAAAGAAAATTATATTTTTAGAGCTGCTTTTAAAATGAAAAAAACCCAAAAATAATAATAAAACTTCAAATATGGATGGGACAAAATTAACATTCAGTCTCACTTACATCATTGTTTAAGGTTACTGATTATAGAGAAGAAGCTATTAAATAAAAACAATAAATTTAATTACAGCAAAGAAAAAAAAACATTAACAATTAGAACAGGACAAGCTATTTACATTAGAGATAAAAATATAACATTTAGATGACACCAAGGGGAAGCTTAACTAAATGTGACATGGCAAAACTATGTACCACAGTAGCATATTAAATAACCATGATGTGGAAACGAATGACCCACTCTGTCTCTCTGTCTGTCGTGCGAATGCCCAGCTGGCTTTTCTAAAACTTGATGCCACGTGTCTTAGACTTTGAACCAATGGTAATTAGTAGAGCCTATGGGGCCATCAATTTAATGCGATAAAACTAAATGTGGAATATTAATGGCCTCTAATTAAATTTCTATACTAATATATAACCCAGTCTGAATTTGTGACATTGTGCGTCTCCCGCTGAACACAAAATTGAAGATAATTAAGAAATGATATTTTTTGTCAAAATGAAATTCAAGACTGCTGAGGAATATTGATAGTTATAATGAAAACCCCTTTGTTTGCTACACTATTGTTGAAATAATACTAATTCAATGTCCTTTAATTCACTCATAAAACTGCAAAAGTTAGAATCCAATTACTTTTTATGAAATGAATAAATGCGCCTTCAGTTTTCTTCCACAATGCCGCTATAAATAAGCACTCTTTCATTAACTACATTGATAAATCAAATTCACTTATTATTTATTTTCAGTTAAAAGTCTTTAAAAATAATTGTTAAGCGCTAAACAATTCTAAAGCTTCTATATTATATGTAATTTCTCTGACTTACAGAAGTTTTACAGGTTTTTGATGCCTTGTACCTGATTACATTGTTTCTTGACTGGAAACTAGCTATTTATAAATTATTTAATTTGCAGAACAGTATATTTTTATTCTTGTTACATTTATTTCCTAGATACAGTTTGGGCCTATATTTATGCAAGATGAAATATTTAATTTAATAAAGCCATAGAAATATTATTTACATGTCCCTTTGTTTTATGTTCTTTAAATTAAATTACAAAATATAATCTTCAAGCTGACAAAAAATGAAAATTATCATTTTAAGCTTTTTCCTATTTTATTTTTTTTATTGCAAACAAGCTTTGATTAAAAATAACAATGCTTTATTTAAGAAATTTATGTAAAAATTTTATTTATATAATTGCTCTTTTTTAAGATTCATTACTAATATGAAAAAAATTTAATTGTTATTCATGCTGAAATTGAACAAGATATACAAGTGATAGCAAATAACTTTTAAATTAGTTAGTGTTTCTGGCATTAAAAAATGAAATTGTTAGAATAAAATAATATCTTAAATGAATTAATTTGTTTCAAAAATAAGAATATTTACCTTTTTCGAAGTGTTCATTTTATTACATATCAAAACTATTTCCATCAAAAATGATCTTCAGTCCCCTCCACGTTAGCCTGGATAAAGTACAATGTAACTATAATATTATTTTATAATCACAATACGAATAAAATTCTATTTTTCCTTGCTCTGATTGTAACATTTGAACTACAATTAAATTTTTTCATGAATGTATATGAACTATCTTCTTTTGAAGATCAATTATTACAAATTATTTTCTTTTGTTTTCAATTAAATCTCTCAAACTTTTATTTAATTTTCTCGATTTCTACAACGGGGAGCAGCTTTTCCTTCTTAACATTATAGACATTAATCCTCCAACCGACATTATTCGTTGCAAAGGTTCCAGCTAGTAAGATTTATTAGCAGCTGAAATTATTATTAACTGGTAAAACTTGTAGACGAATTAGTCCAAAAAATCATTTTAATTGAATTATTGAAGAAAGTGATTTTTTAAAAAGTATATTTCTTTACTTAATTTTGAAGAATAATTTCGTAATAAATTAAAAGAATGAAAAAACAAATAAGCAATGAATCAATGCATGAGCTAGAAAAAAATAATAAAAAATGGATACTAAATTTAATATTTAAAATCAAATATTGATCAATTTTGATAAATAGTTCAAAATTTGATTTTAAATGTGACAATATTACTTAATTTTAATGATTGAAAATGTTCAAAATAAAACTAATATCATTATTATATTTAAAAAATTAAATTTTCATGAAAATTTAATTACTTTCTTCTTACAATTTCGTAATTTATATCATTTTTGCAAAACATATTTTGAATACTGCAAAATTAACTTCCATATTACACCAATCAGATATTTTTAAGTTATTCCATACAGTGAAATACTCGGGAATAATAATATTCAGAAAACTGCAAACTTGCTCATATCATTGACATTTATTTATATATCCAATATAATAACTTTTCTGTGTTTTTTTTTATTTTTTCCAAATAATATTAAGAAGATTCATTCGGAACAAAAATTTTGTTCGGAAAAGTTATTTGCCTTTGAGCCTCATTTATACATTATATTATGTATCATTTATATTATGTAAGTCTATAATCGAAATTATAGAACTGAATTAATGTTCTAATTCTGTTTTTAAATTACGACGTATTTTCCTATAGCTGTTAGAGTTCAAATAAACGTTTTTCTTTTGTCTTTTCGGTAAATATCTTATCTCAGACTTTTTGAATAATTGTAATTTATTCAGTCAGTAATAACATGAAAGTGAATATTGCATTTCAATTTCAAAAATCCTATAACCGTTTGAAACATCTAGTTTCTTGAACCAAAAATAGAACTTTCACATGAAATATCCAATTTTGAAAATAGAATTTTGAAAGAACCCAAATTTCTTAATGCAAATTTCTTTAAGAACAGATTTAGTAATAGTAGATGCTGAAGTTCAGTAAAAATGCTTCGTTTCATATCATTTTTTGTCGTATGCGTGTGTTGAGATTTTGCTCTTCCACATTTTTTTTTCCGTTCCTTGTTGATAGCAACTGTATGTTGAAACTTAGTTTGAATTCCCCTCTTATGAAACATTCTATAAAAATTATAGTGCCTTATATGAGATGTCTGTTATTACAACATTTTCATACATTATTAAAATGGATATTAAATTTAAGAAAAAAAAATTCGGAATCAATAAAAAAATAAATCATTATCTGTCACTGCCATAGTGCAAAAAATTATTTTATTTATTTATTTAATAATTAGAGAGCCAATTTTTTTACGAAATAAGTACTTAAATATTTATTAATTCATTAATTTTATTTATTCTTATATTTAAATATTTAATGTTTCTAAATTCAAAAGAAATGTTTATCTTTCATTAATTTATCCTGTATTAATTAAAATCATATATTCTCAAATGAATCAATTTAGATAGATTCGAATTACATTGGGAATGAATATAACTTATACAAGTATGTATTATTCGTAAATCCCAAATAAACTGATTTAATCGTGTTTGAAATGTAGGATAATTCTTTGCGTTTGATAATAGTAATTGCGTTTGATAGCAAATTGCATTCTATTTTGGAGAATGCATTTTAATTTTGCAGTCCTAATTTGCATGTGCAATAATTTATTTTATGTTTTTGCAAAACCTGTTATGTAAATTATGTTGTATGTTTGTAAAATAAATACAATCTCTGCATAGCCGTTTATTATCTACATTTGTATATGATTTCCTGTCAAGCAGGTATGTAAAATCAATGATATTTTATTTTTTAGAGCATGATAAAAATACTGCACTATAATTAATCAGTACTTAAATCAAATTGCTTATCATCATTTAGTACATATACAATTATAAAATTCAAGTAAATAGGCCAAAAAATTATTAGAAGCATAGGTATTAATTAAATGTCTGTATTAAATAAAGTACCGGCAATCGCTTTTTTATTTTTTAATCTTCGAAAACCAGTCGGATGCAAAATAATTAAGAAGTATAAGGGTTCATTTCAGAGCTTCGACGTCTAGAAATATAATTATATCAATTATGTTATTCCAAAAGATTTTGCAGCGACCTCTTACAACACTGTAAGAAAAGAGCATATGAAAGTTTATAGTTTGACTATTTTTTTTTAAATATTGCACTTTATGATAAGAGTTTTTAATGAACAATATAAGGGATTTTTATCGAATAATTTTGACCATTATATTAATTACAAGAAAATAAATTCAAACGTAAAAGAAAATCACTATTTATTCAAATTAACTTCGTATTAGTTACTACTAAGCTTAAGAGACATTTATTATACTTACAAGATTAATAAACTAAAATTAAAATGTACTAAAAAACAATGATTTAAGCAAGTCTAAATTTGGAATCAAAGCAAGTCAAGAGCACCAAAAGTTTGAATCACAATTATAGTTAACGAAATAGAAAAAAAAAATCAGTTAATGAATTTGCCAGGAATAGGTGTATAGCGATATACAGTCAGCCTTCACTTTTAACAAATAATAACGTTTATTAACTTAAAGACATTAATGAAACAATAAATGCATAGATGATACATATACAAGCAATACATAGCAGTACTTACTATAAGCATCAGCCCACAAACAACGGTCGTTAGTAAACAATCGCAACAGCACACAAAGCGGTCAAAAGGAAAAGATAATTTCACATAGTTATTCACTAAGTTCTCTGAAAGAGAATGCTATTCTCTCGCTTTAGTTCTATTCAACTAGTGACTCACTACACAAATGGCAGACGCATGAATTGAGTACTGTGTCAGTACTTGCCTCCTAGAGTCCAAGAGCTGTGTTCAATCCACTAAATGCTTGAGTTCCAATCAGTGTTTAAATACCGCAGAGCTGATTCAAATAATTCGCTACTGGATCAATATAAGATTAACGATACAACTGACTTTGACATAAACAGCTTTTTCAGCTTCCTTAGCAAAACACAGAAGAATGATTGCTTGATTGTTTTAGAACAATCAAGCATATATCGCTTCCTATTACTCCTACCGCCAAAATTCAAGTGGATTTTTGAATATTTATTTAGCACTCAAAGTAGAGGCTGGGGTATTCTGGTTGGTAGGGCGTTGGACCCAGGCTCGTTAGGTTGCGAGTTCGAACCCGCCAGTTCTCGTTCAGAGGTGATCCTTATCTGATTTAGGTCTAAATTCCGATCTGTTGATGAGTGAATGAAACACGTGAATGAAGTGCACCCCATTAAAAGGATTGTATAAGTTACGCTGTACTTTTGCCCCTAGTTGGAGCTATTGAAAAAAACAAGATGCGCCCACTCGGCTTATATCGCTAATAGATAGCTATCACCGGGTTTTTAAAATGTCATAAGAACCAATGACGCCTGATTCATCAACATATGGTAGACAAATCTTTTACAAAATCGGAGAATCATTGTTCCGGAGTCCGATCAGCATCCGTTAGAGTTGACTATAAAACTATCTTTCAGTAATCTGATCCTTTGTTGTAATATTTTAAATGCATATTTTTGGGAATATTAATGAACATAAAATCCAATCTGACCTAAATATCTATAAAAAATTGGGTGTAATTCATTCTGGTGATTTTTTTCCCCAGAAATTGTTACTTGAATCTGACTATTCTGACATATTCCTTCTGTTCAACTTGATTTTTTATATCTTATAACTAATTACTTGAGATTCTTTAGACTTTTTCAGTTTTCTGAGCCCATCCAAGGTAAAAATTATAATTGTCTTGGAATTCCAATTTTCACTCAACACATCCATATTACGAATACATTAAATTTTGTTGATGCCTAGATAACCATTTACTTTCAAAAAACTCTCATGTTATAAATATTTCAATTTAAATAGAATGCTCACATTTCTTGGATTCATTTGAGAATTAATCAAACGATATGTGTTCCCAGATTTTTGAGTTTATCCCTCTTCTGTAAACTATGCAATCTAATACTCAAATGAAGAAGTGATTTAACAGATTAAAAAAGGTACCACACATCGGTGGGGATTATCACGAAAACACACCGAAAGGACATATAGCGACAAAGAAGTATTATCAGCAGATTTACGCCGACTCAGAGATGCAGATCAGCACAAAAGACCAGAGAACTGAAACTGAAAAAAATGACAAATGCGTCATAGCTATGGTCTGACTCATTCGTCACACATGATCCAGATTTTCCTGAAGAAACTCTTGAATTCCCGTGATCTCTCAATCTCCATACTTTTCAGATATGTCTCCTTGCGACCTCTTATTGTTTCCGAGATCAAAGATGCCATTCAATGGATCTCATTTTGAGTGTAAAAAGGATATAATGAAAAATACTACAAAGGAAATTAATTCTAAAAGAAGCTTTCCAGGAGCATTTTTGCATTGAAAGAATTAGTGGGCCGTCTTTTTGAAGGTGCAAGTAACCTAATTAGAAGGGGGTATAAGGAACTAATTTCGTCACATAAGTTGAATATTCCTAACCTAATTCTATTAAAATCTTAAAATTTATTTCTAAACCTTTAGAAATAAACGTATCCTTAAAGTCTTAAAAATGATCTAAATAACTTTAAGAATCATATTTTGTGTTATTTTAACTAATAAATTGGTCATCATTAAAGAAATTTACAAAAAAGGGATAAATTTGTTAAACAGTTCTATTAACTCCATTCACTGAAGTGAAAAATTTTTGGCCGCATTATATATTTACAATAAAAAAGTACATTTTTTTACAATTAAATTCGAATGATTTACGAAGCTTCTCATAAGTAATAAGAACTAATTTGTTATCATAAAATTATATTAATTTTTATCAAAGGAATCACAGCACGGGAAAAAAAATTAGTCTTTATATTCAACCATAAAATAAATTTCAGAAGTTTGTCAATATTTTCTGAAAGAATTAGACACTCATTTTTTCATAATTTGCAATAGTTTATGTTAAAATTATTGATTTTCACAGGTAACAAAATAACCATTTGGTTGATATACCATATCATGTTATATAAAATCATCTGTACTGAAAGGATAATTCTGTTTGCTAAAAATAAAATATATAAATATTTACAAGAAACTGTATTTTTAAACTCACATACAATTTCACGCAGAGATTGAATTGTATGATTAGAGATAAATCTTAAGCTTATCTCTACTTATACTTTAAGACTTTATCCACAAATAGGATGTAAAGAATAATTCAATCTTAAAAAATTCAGTGCCTACCTCGTAAACAAAATTCTCAAATTCCATTTCTGCAACAGCATCTTCTGAATTTTGAAAGTAGATTTAAGTTCTACTCTCAGACAAAATCTTAGCCTTCTTTTTACATTTAGTCTAATCTTAAATTTAAGAAGCTCTGAGCAATATAATCACACATTCAATTTATTATCCCAAACAAATCTGTGTTTTCCTCTTAAATCTTAATTTGATATTTTATAATGCTATTTCTTTCAACAAAAAATCATTTTTAATGGAGCAAAAATTAAAATTCTTAAATTTTCAGACATTATTTTTCATGTTGTTTTAAAACTGTCATTCAGATTTTAACTTAATAAACTACAAAAAGGATTGGAGATCCATTTTTCAAAGTGACATAGAGAAAATGCTTGAATGTCAGCAGCGTTCTGAAAATCTATTCAATTTTAGGAATGGGAATTAAGAGGAGCGAATCATATCTCTAGCTAAGAACTGTATCGGAGTTTAATGTAAAAAATTATTCCTGATGTCCTACTGTCCTTTATAATTCTTCACATTTATTTCCAAGTAGTATATTTTCTGATGCATTGAGAAAAAATCTGTTCGCTATAGAAAATAACAATTATAAGAAATATAATTTTTCAAAAAAAATTAAAATCACTAAATTCATTGAACAGTGGGGTATTATTTTTTTAAAGTGTATAATAATGTCTTAAATAATGTATGTTTTAAAAAATAATGTTAGATATTAGCATTCTACAATTTAAATCTGATATATTTCAAATTACCTGCAGTGATTAATTGTTTATTTCTCATTAATTTAAAATAAGAACAATATACTCTTTAGCATTTACATTCATTTAACAGTCTTCCAGATGATTTCAATATTTAGTGTTTGTGTCTATGTATGGGCACGTATTTGTGTGTGTTCATGTGCATATATTGTGTGCTTGCATGTCTGTGTACATTTTACTGTGGATGTGTGCATATTTGGATGCATATACTAAATACTTATGCATGTTTTTTGCCCTTCTTTGGTGACATATCTCAGTTCCTCACTGATTTAGCAAGTATCTAAATTCTAAAACCGGGAATCGTAAAAATTATTTTCATGCAGTTTAAGTTTTTTGAACATCGCTTCAAATTTCTAATTCCCTTGTCATCCACACCTTTCCTCATTTTTGTTTTCATTTCTTTTTTTTTTCCATTTTTGCTGTCTATAGTTCATCGAGCCTCATCATTATCATAAAGGAAAATAAACTTGTAAAATTTATTTCTACATATTTTTGAAATATTTTCCAAAGTATTTTTTTATATTATAACAATTTCGATTGTATTATCCATCCATTATGCAGCAGACATAGTCATGGGGAACCCACTATTATAAATAAGACCTTGGATTGCGCTGTTCTTAGACGCAATAAACTAATTTGTTTATATTTTTCTTATATTTTGTAATATCATCCTTCTATTTTAAATTTAAATATAGTGCCTAAGTTAATTAAGAGAAATTGATCTCCTGTATTTCCATGTGTCTTATTCCTTTTCCAATTTTTCAAGTTTTGAATGTGATTAATGAAAGAAAACTTAGGTTTAATAACAGAAAAGAATTTGTGCAATTATTTTAGGTTAGACAGCCTTACCTGATATACATTATGTTAGGTTAGTTAACCCTAACAGGTACTTTAGGTTATATCCTTTTCTTGGATTATGATGTAATGAAGAGATGCGGTATTTTTTTAATTTATCATTTTCGGGATTTTTTAAATAAGAACATAAAAAGAGTTTGAAAAATTCAGGTGCTTGAAAAATTTAATACTTCTTGTTTCCCTGAGCATACATTTTGCATATCTTATCATGAAATGCTCACACTATATTTTTTCATCAATTTATTTGGAAAACCTGATTTCCATATTGTAAATTTCTAATCCAGATTCATAAATTCTTCTTTCGTCAAACCATGATTCATCTTTGCTCCTCTATTGATAATGATTAAATGAAATGTTTCTTTTAAAGAAAGCGTTAAAACATCTTATAGAACATCTTATTTAAATTTCTCATCCAAAACTTCGTATAAACTATTAAATATTGAGTTAATATTTCAAATTTAACATCAAGTTATGCAAATAATTGAAATTATCTCATTTGCTTCAAATTAAACATCATCAATTGATTTTAAAATCTCTGGAAACATAATATATTTTCTTAATATTGTTTTCTACATATTTTCAGAGGCATAGTATTAATAGCAAAAAAAATCAATTCTCGAAAATTAATATATACTATCGACCAATGTTGCATGATCCATATTTTTTTGTGATCTATGGTTATGAGATGAAAGCTTACAAAATATACCAAATATATGTAATTTATCATATTCAGATCTCAAATGATTACAGAGAAAAATCTTAAACAATTATTGATGATGATGATGTTGTGTCAGTGATACCACGACAAAGGGTTGCAAAAGCTACTAAGGGTAAATACTCTTGAGTATCCGAGGTCAGAAGACGGACTACAGCTCATATGAACAAGATACTCATACACTCACGTGCAAAATCTCTTTTTACAGTGGGGGAGGGTTCTTCACACACCTAACAAATACAACACAGAGGAAAAACAGCCATAACCGAACCAAGACTCGAACCCTAGACGTCCAAAATTCACTACACCATAGCCAAAAAAAGGCTGAAAAATCCTTGAAGTTTAAAAAAACATCACTCCCCGAAAATTTAGCATTTTATACATAAAAAATAACATACGTACTTATGAATAGAAATTACAAACTTGAATTGTGAGGTTTTTATTGAGCATAAATTTAAATATAAGTTATATAAATACTTTCTGTTCTCTACAAATAATATAGCATACCGAGATCAGAATAAATGATCTAAAGTTAAAGAATCTTTCTTACATAGAAAATTGAATAATTTAATCTTTATTAATAAGATGAATATTTTGAGTAATATTTACGCAATAATGCTGTAGACATGTTTAATTATATGTATGTTATAAACTTCTTGAACTTTAACTAAATTATCATTTTAAAAATGTATTGACTAAAGAAGCCATAATTTTAAATAATATATATTTCCTAAATCAATTTTGTTTTAAAAATTTGCTGTACTTACAAATATTTAAGTAATCCTTCAAACAAGTTATTAAAAACATGTCTAGACGATGGTTAACCCTAGAATACAGAGACATTTTAATTAATACAGTGACACAAACAAAAATATCAATTTTTTCCGAAATTTGATCAATTTGTTTTCTCTCGTTTGTATCTATCTATCTATCCATATATATATATATATATCTATCTATATATATATATATATATATTCCATTTCCTTGTTGAATTTCATGCTGTAGAATAAGAGAGACCAGGTTTGGATGTTCTATATGTTACTAGTTTTCGAGCCTCTGGAAAATATACATTTTTTGTGGCTTTAACTGTTTGTATTTCTTTTTCTTCTTTGTACTGAGGGCATGTTCGGAAGTATACTAGATGGTACCGTTACAATTGAAACATTTTGGAGTTGTTGAAGTGCAATTATTACTATTATGATCAGGAAAGGAGCATCGAGCACAAATTTCCCTGTCCCTCCTATATACTGTTATGGCGTGCCCAAATTTTTGACATTTGAATCATCGGATGAGATTCGGTATGTATGGCTTCACAGAACTGTTTATGCAGGCTATTTTCACAGATTTTGGTGAAATTGGAGTGTTGAATGTTAAGATAAGGTGCTTTCTGTGCAGAGTTTGATTGCTTTTTTAATTGTAATTCTACGAGCAGTTATTACTTTTTGCTCTTTGAGGCAATTTAGGATGTCTTCTTCAATATCTGTCTGAAATTCTCTTAATCTAATTCCTTTTATTCTCTTCTTAATCTCATCTAATTCCGATGTAACGCCCCTGGAATGATTTAAAGATCGATGGGCTGCGACAGTGACGATTTTCCCCTATCATTTTTAGTTTTTCAATGTTTTCCGATTGCTGTTTATTTTTCACTTCCACAAGAAGGCTACCATTAAATATTTTTTTTATATTACTTACTTCTCCAGTGACCCTAGTTAAAGATTTGTGGATAATAATTGGCGAAACAAATTTTAATGAATTCCTTTCAGAACTAATAACAAAAAATTTACAAAAAGCATTACTATGATTAGAAATATTAGAAGCCATGTGATATAGAGAAAGATTCAAGCTCGATGGCACCAACCACCACGGGGCCCAGCAAGGGATGGTAGCCACCGGCTCTGAACGTCCTCAGCGCCGGCACTTACCATGATGCTAATCGAAACCTATACGAAGGGAGTCACCACCGGGGATAGTGACCACCCTTAATGCAAAGCCCAAGGAGTGACCCTTTCGCTTGATCCCCTTATACAGCCCAGTCATGTGTGTAGGATACTACCCGATTGATACATCGGATACCGAAATGTACCACCCGTCTAATGGGTCGCCACGCACGGCAAACATGTTTGGGTTTTTGTTGTGCATGAGAAACAGGAAGCAAACAGAGCTGCGACAGCTTCTCGTGGAGAGCTCCCTCGCCTACCCTCGAGGGAAAGAAAAAAAAAGGAGACAGCAGAAGGCATAGAGGAGTGTAAACCCAAAGGGAGTAAAGGTCCCTGGGTACCTCGAGATTGGGACACCCATACTCACCTATAGTAGGTGAATCCCTGAGGGGGGTTTAGTTTTTTTTAATGCTACCTTATGAATAAATTTAATTCATTTTAAAAGTAAAGCAAAATTATGAAGCAGGAATATTCCTCCATTAATAAAGAACGAGGAAATTGAATTGTAATATGTTTGATTATTCTTCTGTAAACAGATATTTTCTAAGGAGTACAAAGCAAGAAAACAATCATTTTCATATAAAATTAAAATGCTGATTTCAAAAATAACAGAATTTAACATTTAAAAATAAATAAAATTTGTTGTTAAGTAACGTATTTTTGCTAAATTTGTTTAATTTAAATTTTGGGGGTTGACAAACATTAGCAAAATTAATTCCTTCGAAAAAGTTTATGACCATCACTGTTCTTACAAAGATTTGCATAACAAGTAGTAACCAATTATGTACTCTTGTGGTAAAATAAAAAAGTGTCTAGACTTCACATTAATTGTAGAGAAAAATAGATTTTTAAAGCAAGTAATATATAATTTATCTATAAAAACGATGTATAATGATATCCAGACTGACCAACATATCAATAAAGACAATTCTCAAAGGACTTCAAATAGATATATAGAAAGCTGTTAATTAATTTTCTTTATTTCTAAAAAATAAGAATTAATATTTGCAATAAACATATTTATAAAAATCTTTAAAGTAACTTTCCATGTTCGCTCGATTGAAAATTTTAAAACTGCCAGAACTGTCAAATGCTATAAAGAAGGGTTCCTTCTCTAAACAATTATAGGAAATTTACATTTGATATACTTATTTAAAAATTATTTTAAAATTATCTTCAATGAATTCAGAATTTCAAATGCTTCAAATTTCGGATCACGAGTTCTAACGACAACAACATTGAAAGCTTCAAGATATCTATTTGCAATTAACAGAAAAAATTATTATAAAATGATTTGTTTCGTAATATTTTTGTAGTAATTTTCCTAATTGATAGTCACAATCTGAAAAATTGTCGCATTATTTCATTTATTGCAATCATCCAATTGCCACATTATCTTTTTATTCATATTCAAGAGACCAAAATTGACGATCAATTATAATAAATACCAGTCAGGTAAACTAAGACTTATGGATTGCGATAATGTCTTGACATGTACATAGAATCTAACATAATTAAATCAATGTTATTTTCCCACAGTGACTAATATATTAAAAAATAAGGACATTTTGACACAAATAAATATAACTATCGTACTTCCGCCTATTTATAACCTTACGTTACAACAGGAACGAGAGTTCTGGATGCGAAAATGATTTGTGAGTGTCTTAATCAATGGTAGAGTAATTGCCCTTTTACATTACAAGAGATTGATCCGGACTGAGAGTGGAATATGGAGCAGGGAGAAATCGACTTCTATTGTTCTCAGTCCAGATTTATTCAGGATAATGATTCATACCGCGAACTGATTTAGAGAGAACAAGAACCAATTTTCATAAACATAGCATTGTAGTTTTGTGGATGTGGCAAATTGCTGTGTGTGTTTAAATATTTCGTTTGAGTACAATGACTCCCAAGTATCATATGGGGAATTGAGCATATGGAAGATCATAAATCCACATATAAAGCGTAATAAAGACACTTTAGGGAAGAATTAATCTTAATGAATGAAATTACTCAGTTTAATAAAGTGATATTTAGTGAGAAATTAATCACTAGAGCTCACACATGCAGAAAATTCTAACTTGAAAGACAAGCTACTGATGTTCACTGACTGAAGGCGCTTCTCTGATGTCGTTTAATAAATTTGGATGGTCTTTGTTTCAAAGAAAAGAATAATAAAGCTTATAATTTAAACCATCCAATAATATAACAAATTATACTGAAATATGCTAAATAAAGGAAAATAGGAAACCCTTTATACTTATCAAAAGAAATTTTCAATATAAATTAAAGATTTTATACTTACAAATGCATGCACACATAATTCTACTTACAAATTATCGAAAAATAACGTTGAAATGCTTTAAATAAAAAATTTAAATTCAAAAATTAGCAATTTAGGACACAATTTAGCAATAAGAACTAAAATATCCCTCATTTTTTTTCTATCATGAATTTACAAGTCACCTAATAGCATCTGTTATCAGGAAACCATTTGATAGAAACGGTTGTGAACCAAATTTATTGAATTTAAAGGACATTAGATTAATAATAATTAAAGGGCATTAGATTAATAATAATTCAGTTTATATCCTACTCAAAAAATTAAATTTATTCATGTTAAATGACAGGGGACAGTTAAGCAATAAGAACTTGGTCTTCCATTCATAACTCCTCATTTCTTATCATGAATGAACGTACCACTATGTAGATCATCTCAATATTTGAAACCTAGCTTATTGACTTTAAAGGGTTTAGACTTTTCATAATCATCATCAAATAATTTCATATCTTATTCAAAAAATAAATATATTCATCTTAAAAGCATATTAGTTATTATGGAAAAGTAATATCTGAGAGCTTAGCTAAGCTGAGTAGTACCAAACCAAAGTTGAAGTCCTCTGTCCTAATTTACGCCTTTATTTTAAAAAACAATTAGTTCAACTTTCAATCAATCAAAGGCAAAGGATAATAGATTCAAGTGTGAAAGGAAGAAGAAATCTTCCTTTTCCGAAAATCTTTCAAACAACAGCACAATGATAAAATTATAAAATCCTGTTCGTAAGAGGACATGATATCCTTTCCAATTAATATGAATCGCCTGGGCATGATGCAAAAGTAATATAGAACAGTCAGGATGTGGTGAAAAAATTCGAGAATCTTTGTTTTATACCATTATCTGCTCTTTTTCTGCATCTTATTATTTCAGAAAATCTTGATCTGATATTGAAACTACATAAAGGAAGAGAGTTTCTGCTAACGGTCTTGTTCTATCTTATATTCATTTACAGATACTTGCGTCGTTTTCTGAAAAAGGCTAACCCTCATTTTCTTAAAATAACCAACAATCAATAACTAAACATTTTCCAATAATAAATATTCTATTGATGCTTAGTAATTAGACAGAAGAAAAAATATTTCTGATTCATGGAAAATAACTAAAGACATACTCTTATTAAAACTCACTTATACCCATTTATAATCAGATATGTTTCCATTAATTTTACAATATTGCAATTTTGTAGAATACAGTTTAATTATTTAATCACTATTTATTAAATTACTTTAAATTGTATTAAAAAATTTTAAATACAATTTTTTTTTATTTTAATAAGTTTAATTTCATTTATTTTCAAATAGGAAATGAAACCGATTATGCCATTATGTTTGAAGCCAAATAGTTTATTTGTTCATATTAAAATTGTTTAAAACCGAAAAAAGTTTAAAAGATTCATAACAGGACTGATTAAACAGAAAAGATTCTGTTAGGGAGGATTCATAACAGGACTTCATGTATTAAAGTATTTAAAAAAACTGACACATTTTATTTTAGAATTAAATTCGATAAAAATTAGAATTAAATCTTATCATAAACTTCACGCAGTCCTTAAAATTTATTATTTCAAGCAGAAAAGGCTATTTAAGATAAAATCCCTTTATTCATATATTTGTTTACATATATGACAAAATCATAATCGTTGAAATTTAAAATAAATTTCATACTTTAAAGATTGTTAATGTATATTTTGAGCATTTTGATGATTTTTTTTCCTTAAATTTATTTCCAAAAGAAATTAATTTTAATATTACTTTGTTTATAAAATTGTATGGTCTTTACTGCGAGGCATTTGAATTTTCTTGAAAACTGAAGAATTTATATGTATATATATATAAAGAGAGAGAGAAATGGATAGCTGGATTTAATGCAGTATCAAAATTTTTTCGAAGGAAATATATCTTTGAATGTCAGGAACGGATATTCCTAAAGCCGCTTTCCACTAAGTCGCCCTCTGTATTCCTTATCTCCAAAACACAATACTAAATCCTTCAATATTTTTTCATCATTTAAAGGAAACGTATATAGGATATAAATAATTTGAAAATATCGTGGATTTTGAATTGCCCCAAAACATTTCCTCACAAATCGTTTATATAAAATGTGATACTGAAATAGTAAAGTTCTTATACTTTTACTACAAACAAATAAAAAAGACAGTTTTTTTTGTGCAATTTGCCAAAGCAGGAATGAGAAATAAAAAGAAAGAATAAAAAGTGTACCCAGAAAAAAGTATTAAAGTTGAAAAGAAGTTGGACGGAAGACGATCACGTTCATGCAAACGATATCCATTCTATAAATAATGTTTCAAGAATGTTAAATGTTCAGCAAATAAATAAATGATATTTCTCTTTCAGATACAATAAAGTTCTTTTTATTGAAAAATGTTTTTCTTTCTTTATTTTATTGATTTTGAATATTTACAGGGAATATCAATTAAGAGACCGTCAACTTCTGTTTCAATGTTCCATTGTTTTCTAGTAGCGTGACATTTAATTCGTCAATAGAAAAACATTTTTAGCTGCCTAAATTAGAGACGGGCACTCATCTAAAGAAACAAAAATCTCTAATTAAAAGCCATTCAGCAGAGGTTATAACTATGGTTATTTTCAATCTAGAGTAAATAAATATCCTCAAAATTCGGACAACAATTTTAACAATTTTAAAACAGATAACGTCTTATATTTGAGTGAAACTTGTATAATATAAACCATACCGAAAAAATTCTTATTGAGGTAGGCATTTATCCGTATTTTTATCATCACTTTGAATCATAATCAATAAGGTTGTTAAAATTGACATGAACCAGATATAACTTTTTTGTGCAGCAACTATACGTACGCTTATTTATTTAACATTTAATTTTTGTTTAAATATAACTCGACAAATTTCAAATACGTAAAATATAACGGAGAATTAACCAAAATAATGTGATTTCATCGGTGAACGAATATGTGTAGAAGAGGTGCTCAAATGAAAAGATACGGACTGTGGGTATAAATGAAGACTTTATTCAAAGTATACAACATAGACCTGGACTTAACGATGCCATTTATTTCTTGTTCCCAGGATCCCTTTGGCCATGACAAAACTCAGTCCTTTACAGCATCCGTGTTAAAGTTCTTCCATTTCAAATGTTTTATTTTCTGGCGACCAAGCTCAAAATACGCAGGGCGACATTCCACGTGTGTGACCCAAGAGATGTATGGATTCGCGTTATCATGGAGAAAAATCATAACCCCCATGAGTAATCCCGATCTTTTGTTCATAATGAACTTGGGATTTTTCTGGGAATATTCAACTATAATTTGTTTGAAAATGGGAATAGTTGTGAATATTGAATTATGTATAATGAAATGAAAAATTCAACCTATTGTGCAAAGCATAATGCATTGTAAAATATAAAACTAAATAATAAAATAGTATCGTTATTCGTTAATAAAGAGTAAGAAAAAATAATACAAGCAATAAAAGATAATTGTGGCAAAATATTTCTTTAAAATGTGTACATATTATCGTCTATAAATGGCATTTCAATTTAAGTATATTCTATTTAATTTAGGTATAATGGGTAATCAAGAAATTGTGGGAGATCGATGTTAAAAATAAATTATCCTGGTATAAAAATAAATTATATAATAGAGCCATATTTAATATTGGATGGATTGATGTACACCAGGTAAATAATGAAGGTGAAATTTTTATATCAATGAAATACATAAAAGTAATTATTCGTGATATATTACATTTAAAGCAAACTTCTACTTTTGAAATTAGCCAAGATATGATTCTTTTTCTATTAACTTAAGGTTAAATAATTTATTTGAATCACTTTGATTTTTTTTCTAAACGACTATTGACAAGTTCTAAAATGATGAATGATTCATAACTAGGTAATTTAGCTGCAAAAAAGTTTTTCCTCAATTCATTTGATTACAAAATTTATTAAACATAATAAACTAAAAACGAATAGGATTTGTGTCTACCTCGGAATAATTCTTCTAATAAATAGATAACTGGATTTAGATAAATATTTAAACTAAAGGAAAT
>JAPMOQ010036534.1:207305-236374 GCA_026543055.1 Argiope trifasciata | reverse complement strand
GTCGTAATACATGACTTCTAGAAGAGATTGATGTTACAAGAAAAGAACTGTAGAATAGGCATAACATTATCTCATATTACAAATAATACATGCATGCAGAAATGAAAGTCTGCAAATATTTTATCTCATAAGTTTGTCCAAAATATTCTCTTTCAGAGAAATAGGGTTGATAGAATTATTTTTATACCTGACTTAACAGTGATGTTGAAGTATTAATGCATGGTATTTCAAGCATCCATTGATGTTATGCACGGCAACAATAATATATTCATTCGAAAAGTTTACAGCTGCTTCATTGTCCCAGAAAAACTACAAGCACTTGTACATTATCTTGAAGTTTTCATATTCTTAGTTAAAAATGATTCATTCGCTCATATTTGAACTTCTTAAAAGCTTGTCTAAGACAAATGACTTCCAACTATGACAATACTAAAATCTCTATTACTCTGCATGAATGAATATTTTGTTCTTTATGCGAAATATTTGCAAATGAAAAAACAAATGTATATTAGATTTTATGGATTAGAAAATGAAATTATAACTGATAAATTTTTAAATATTTGTTGTTAATAATGTAAAGTGTACAAATTAGATCTTTCATTGATTATGAATCACAGTGATAGTGAATTTATAGCAAATTTTGTACATTTAGAATAATGAAATAAAGCAAAATTATAATATTGATTTTCTTCTTATAGTACAGAAATTTTCATTTACAAGAACATTCTCTAAATGTTGTATAAAAGTATTTGTAAATTATTGTAAATAGTATTAGAATAGTTTAGAAGGCAATATTTTCATTTACCTATTTATTACATTTCTTATTTACTGAAAAGTTAATGTTTATACATTTGGCGCCGAAATAAATTTACTTTCATGCAAAGAATTCAATTATTTAGATTAAAGAGATAGCTGAACTTAACATTTTAGCAAATCATATAATTTTTCAGAAAAATTATATGATTTGCTTAAAAAATAAAAATAAAGGAATGTGCATGCTCATTATATTACCGATTTTTAAAACTGTTCGTTTCTTTTGTTTCATTTTTTATATTGCACTAATAACAAAAAGCGAAAAAGGGAAACACTTCCTATTTCTGTCTTGACATATTATATTACAACAATATGGTAATATAATCAGTAATTTCTGTCAAGAATGGGCATGTCATGAAACTTACAAGACAATGTATGCTTTAGAATTATGTCTAAATTATTTTACTCAATATCTGTTTCATTATCTGATAATTTGAGCAGAGATTAAGAAGGTGACATTCCTTTTGAAATAATAGGAAATAAATAAGTCTTACGTAATTGAGGAAAGCTGACGGATCATATAGTATCAAAAGAACTTTTCACATCAATACATCATATACATTTTATTTTCATATATACATTATTCTACAAATAAAACCATGTCTAAATATTTGAATAAAGTTTTCGAAACAAACGTGCTTTCTTGTTTGCAGACGTATTGCTTCATGTCTCAATCTATTGATGTCAGAAAATTCTTTAAACAAATCAATGGAAAATGACATCATCTAGGATTTTGTCTTGAGTAATGTATATAGCAAAATTTAGAATATTTTTTTTCAAAGTCCTGAAATACGATACAAGTTACGGATAAAAGTTATTCTTACAAGGTGAGGAGATAATCCTGAGACTGGAATATATATATATATTTTTTTTTGCTATACTCATTTTCTATATGTAACTTAATAAGCTGGTTTGTAATACAGGAGGATTTCATAGATAATACATTTTAAATAATAGGACTAAAATGGCAGATTTTTTTATTTATTTATTGAATTGAAAAAGTTTACAGAATGATGCTTGAAAATCTTAGTGAAATTATACATTTTTATCTCGATAGCATATTGTCGACTATATTGCCTTCAAAGCAATAGCTTAACTGTTAACAGAGTTAGTTCATTTTCTTTAATCATGGAATTTTAATATAACTGAGTGCAGAAATGCTAATTTTTCCTTTGAAAAGGTGTGTATTTTAGATTGATGACTTCTTTAATAAAAAACAATATATTTAATATCAACAAGTCATCGTTCAACTAATAGATCGATTAATAGAAATAATATTTGAGGTTTTAAATTTAAACTATGAGGCAAATTAATTCTGGTTTTCTTGACAAAGAATTCAATTTCATTTTCAATTTCTTTCAACAAATATCACATTCCTTTAGTTAGCCAAAAAGGAAGCATTAATTTTATGTTTACTTTAGATTTTTTATTTCTCTTGTAATGAAAATATAGTAGCAAGACTTATTTCATAAATAATTAATCATATTCAAAAACTTTTTGAAAGGGGAAGCTACTCTATTAGATACATTTGGGGATTACTTAGTTTGGGCTATGAATTTTAGGCATACATATTAAAATATAAATATGTTAAATTTTATTAAAAACAAAATGTATAATTTTTAAAATTTTAAAAGATATATGTATTTTTAGAAAATTTGAAATATTTCATACGACTTAATTTTTAATACTTCTATTATTTTTTTCTTATTACCAAATGCAAATTAACTATGTCAATTTGAACATGGAATAAATGGAAAATAATACATGCATATAGGTTTTTAAAGAATTTAAAGGAAATGTGATTTAAAACTTCGATCATAATTACCTACTTTTATTAAATTTAGTTTGATTGTAACTGAAAGAAGTTTTATCAAATAGTTTTCTTCATTACATTATTTATATTTAAATGTGTTATTTACAAACCGGAGTACCCAAAGTGGTGAAAGCTATTCCAAAAAGTATTCTTTGAAGAGCAGAATGAAATAATTGATAAAGAACTAAAGCAGAATAAAATAAAATAGCTGCTATAATTTTAAATATGTCTTTAATTTTAAAATCTATGATTTTAGAGAGTTTCATTAATTTTACAATATCTTCGACACATATAAATTATTGCATTGGATCCACTATTTATGTTTCATTTGTATATAGATTCATTAATTTTAGATTTTACACAGTTTCGGACTTCTTGTGTCTTTTACTCTTGACAAGTCTAAATGGTTTTATACTATAAATTTATATTTAAAAAAATCGAATAACATTTTGATAACAGTGAATTCTGGTATCAGCAATGATCTATATTTAGTAAGTATAACAAAAGCTGTATTTAGATATTCTTTGAAAATATATTTTCATTTTTTCATCATTTAATTGTGGGTTATAAATCTGATAGTATAAATTGATAATTTGTCCAGAAAATACGAAAATAAGAAAGACAGAAAAACAATATGAAAATGTTTTTTAACCAATACGTATTTCTTCTTTTTTTACTGATTTTGATTTTTTGTTCATATATTTATCTTTTATAATATCGAGATTCTCTGTTATTTGCTGTCATTGATAAAATAACTTTAACCTCTTCATTTATATAAAATGGTTTAAATACACCAATTAATACATAAAATAATATTGAAAAGTGCTATTAGTCCTTTAACTAGTTTTAATGCTTTTATGTATCTTTAAAAAGCTAAGATCAGATTTAGCCTTAAATAAGGCTAAATTAATCCAAAAGAAATAATTGGGGTGAAACTAAATAGTTTCACCCCAATTATTTCTTTTCCCAAATTAGACTCAACAAACACAAAATAAATTCAGAAAAGGCTTAGAAAAATATTAGAGATATACGAAAGAACAGTGTTTGCAAAAATTTAATATGCTTGAGTTTAATTAATGTAAGAAAACAGGTGTTTGCTTTCGCTCAAAAATATTTTGTTTATCCTAATAGCTTCAAATATAAAAACTAAATATTATGCGAATCTAAAAGCTGAAGGAAAAAATATCAGAGAGAAAGATCTGAGATGTCTTGCTTTTATTAAGAAGTTGCAATTCAGAAAAAGTTTTTCACATAAAGAAATTTTCAACCGTCTAACATTTCTGAAGTTTCTAAAAAAAATCCAGGACCTGCATTTTTGGTAAACATCTTGCTTTCATTAAATGAGAAAGGCAGCAACATTTTAGTAGATGAAAATATTTGTTATAGATAAAAGCTTATGCAATCCCAGTTACTGCTGATAGACACTGTCACTTGCTTGTATTCTCAATTTCACAGACCAACGAATTGCAATTTTAAAAGAATTTGCACTGCATGTTAGTATGCTTATTAATAAGTCAGTATTTATCTATATATTTTATTACTCATAGATTAAACACTATACATAGACCAGACTCATACGCATTTACTCTAAACTAGACTTTCCAGTGCATTCATACTGTTAGAGATATTAATATTATTTGGAGAATTAAGAAATCATCTGTATTACATTGTTGTTGTTGCTCTAGTTTTGGGTATACTTTTCCATTTCAAATAATATTCAAACCTTTCACTGAAAAAACACTTTCAAATCGATAATCTTTTGCACTTGTTAAACATTAGCATTTAATGCGTTTACTTTACCAATCCAATACTCATAACTAAGGCTGACATATGACCGGGCTTCATCGTCATGGTACATCGTCCAATACATATCGAAATTTTTCATTTCGTAATAAATGTAGAAAATAATTATCTTAAAATCCCTTCAATAAAACCTGTCAATGCCAAAACAGGTGTACTGAAACTTCTTTATGCCAGTACGCTTGAGTAAGAAAATGTGAGATGCGAATAAAATAGCGAATTTAATTTGAATTAATCTTTTTACTTTTATTTCTGAAGTTAAATATTTAGCAATCAAACAAAAGACAGCTTACAGCCTTCTGATAATTCCAATTAGTTCTTCATAATGGTAGCCTTTAATTAAGGAACAAAAATAGTTTATTCCAAAATGACACGCTTAAAGCAAATGTTTTTATATTTTAGAATATAACAGTATTAATAAAAAGTATGTGTGAAGATTAATAAGAATGACGTACAAGAAAAGTAAACCAAACGGAGTCGAAAATGAAAATTCATTTTAAATATCAGTTTATTGTTTCGCAATTGTTCGTGATCTATTATGAAAGATAATGATTTCAATATTCGATATTTTCTGGAAACTGGCATCGAAAAATCGATTTTTAAAAAATTTTGATTTTTTTTTTCGATAAATTGGAAATAAATTGACACAGCTTTACTTTTAATACACAAAAGGATTAAATTGATTTTGATTTGTAAACTTTAATATAACATGTATAAAAGGATTTAAAGTGCGAAATGAACAGCATTGTTAGATATTATTTAAAATTAATGATATAATAATGAGACAATATTTTGTATTAAAGAGTTAAGGTATCCGACTACTTTAAAAACACTTTTTACAGACCACATTGGCAAATTTTTGTTATTATTATTATTATTATTATTTTTTTTTGTAGTTCAGACTTTCCTCTGACCAAAACAGTTTATATTTTCTAGGAAAACGGCCCGATCTATCATCCTGGGAAATGGTGAACAAACCATGTTTTTCATTATTAAAATTTTTCTTATCTCAAATTTTAATTTTCATAAAAATTCTCCACCGTTAACATTATATCCTCAAAACTAATAGATGTATTTATATAAAAATTTCAACGTATATTTTGAATAATATGGGTGATGAAATGAACCAAAAGTTTTATGGTTGGCGTAATACTTTTTCATTTATATGTGTTTTTAAAAGAAGTAAGTTGTAAATTTATGGAAAAAATGCATATATGCGCATATTTTTAACTATAATTACTTTGTATCACAAAATGTTTCTTAGCTTTTGGTTCGTTTCATTCATCCTTGTATTCTATAACTTGTTTAGAAATAAAAATAGGTTTGCTGCACTACAATTTTGTGTAGAGTGTTAACCGTTTTGATTAAATTTCACCAAAATTTACTACAAATTTTCCCGTTTCTCAAAATATATTATATTTTCAAATATTTTCTTTTTGTATTTGTAGTGTTTATAATTAACACAGCATCTAAAAAACAAAAATAGTTTTTAAAAAATACAATTTTTCATAAAATTTCCTTCGAACGCAGTCAGTTACCTTAATAAAGATTTGGAAAATTAAATAAAATTATAAATTATAAAAATGATCTAATACTAAAATAAAAAGAACGTGAAACTTTTTGTTCATTATATCCTATCATCTTTATAAATAAAAACTTCTTTAGCTTATAAGCATTAATTATCATAACGTGCTCAAAAGATAATCCATGTAACACATTATTTCCGATTTTTCTTAAAATAAATACCCAGACAAATTGTAAGGATTTCATCTTATCAATCATGATCAAGATTATTCATTAAGCTACCTATATATGAGCTTTAAAAGGTTATTTATTGGAGTTAGGAAGTTATTTTCATTTTCAAAAGGAAACGACTCTAATAATAAGTGCAACTACTAAAAAGTCTGGATTCAAATATTCAAACTCTATAAAATATTTTAGTTAATAAACTGCTTAATTCCATAAGCTTTGGTTGCTCTCTCAATTGTGAGGAAATATCTTGGAGAAGAAAATTGATGATTGAGAGTCAGCACGATTTCTCTATTAATAAATAAGCTGAAGTAAAAATGTTTTCTTAATTTTATTCGATTAAAAATTATTTTCGCATTTTTATTGTAAGAGAATTACATAAGGGGTGGAATAAGATAAGTTTGAATTTTCTCTACAGAATGAAATGGTAATACGCTATAAAAACCATCCAATAACTATTCTATAAAACTAGCAGATGGAAAAAGGGGTACATATAGCAAGAACTACGAATCCCACTCTATCAGAATGATCTCATTGCACGAAATATGAGACACCATTTCGATCTGTAGAGAAAGTTCGGAGAATCTTCTTTGTTTATTTCATCAATGATATTGCCTTCATATAAAGAAAATACAAGCAACTCTGGACAAAACTGGAAAATTTGAATACAAGTGAAAATATAAAATAGTATCTACTGAATTTTCATTAAAGGATTTATATTTACATTACAAGATATTAATTAACTTAATGCTTATATCATGAATTAGGTGATATCTGACTCACTAATGTTTCGAGCACTATCTCTTATGCTCAGGAATAACATTTTTTTTCTTTGCATCAAGAAATATTTAAAATGTATTAGGAAATATACCTTAGATTTTCATGATTCAGGATGATATGAAATGAGAAATATCGTTTCTTTGATTGGGTAAGTAGTATAACAACAAATGAATTTAATGGTTAGTTAAAAAATTAAAGTGCCTTTTAAGAATTCAGTTGTTATTTCGTTCGTTAATTTTTATTAAATAGGTCTAAGTAGGATATGTTTTATGAGCAATTTTCTTCTAAAAACTAAAGCATTTCATTTTGACTTGGCAGACCTTCAAATTTTAATCTAATTAGTCACGTATTGTTCTACTTTTATTTTCTTAAATACTCTCGGTTTTTTTCATACTTTAACCACTGAAATTTTATTGAAGCTTAAAATTTATATTTAAAGGAATGAAAACGCATAAAAAATAAGAATTGATGATTACGAATAATCATTCCAAATAATGAAGTTAAATCAATCAAAAATATCAAACTATTTGATTTTTTGAAGAATTTCAGATTTTAAACTGACTATTGTTTTTAACATAATTTCATTCGAAACGTCAAATATTTTTATAGAAACGTTATGCTGTTTATTTAGTAAACGATAAGCATAGCCCCAAAAGAATTGTCAATTAAATTATTATAACATTCATTCAACTCGACTATATGAAATTGAATGATATTTTTATTGCCCTATTTACTCAATTTCATTTATTGAGCAAATGTTTATTCCCTTTTCAGAAGCAATTTCAAAATCCGACAAAGAACAATAAATTGATCCGTTTGTCAACATGCGTTAATGTAAGTGTCAAATGCATTTCGTTCCACAGAACACTTGCAATCAATAAAAGACTCTCCGATACCAGACAATAGTTTCGCAACATTCAGTAGCAGTGTTCTAGGCAGTAATTCTTGACATATAAAAAGCAAAAGCCTTTTTTTGTCATTAAGTGCCATAATATTAAATGTTTTTACTCTTTCGTAATGGAAGTGTGACATAGACATCTTTGCTGCCTTGACTGCAACGCCCTTTCGACGGAAAATAATGATGCTGACGTGAGTGCGCGTTAGAAAAAGAATGCATGAAATATTGCATGCCTGAAAAAAAATATTTTTCCAATTAAGGGAGGTATCTATTATGAAGTATAGAAGAATTAAAGCGATAAGCAAAATATACTTATTAAAAATGCTATCTTAGTTTGCATTCGTGAGATTTTAAGCATTTTTGCAATGTTTTGTGATTACTTTTAATACTCTAAAATAAAATGATAAATGCTTTCAGAACACTTGCTGATTAATCTCTTCGATAAATATCATATATCTCTCTTCATTTCTGATCGTTTTTTAACAGATTTGGAACAGGCCTCGAAAAGATTTTCTATAAAATTGAAAAAGGAAAACAATATGATTCTCTACAAGCTCTCATTTTATAAATAAATTTAAATTATTTATAATTATAAAATTATGTATTTACCAAATTTTTGCTGTTTTTGTAGTCTAATTGTTTTAAATCTGAAATTTAAAATATATTCTTTGCCTGTTGAAATCAATCTAATACACATTTTCTAATTATGTTTTCTTTACATTATTTAAAAATATGAATATTGTGAATTGAATTCAAATTAAATTACAGTTCAAATAATAAATTATAGATTTTACTGCCATCTTGGGAATTAAAAGTGGGAAAATTGATAAGTTTCTGTATTTTTTCCGTTTTCCATCCTTAAATGTACATTAGAGAATAAAAGAGCCCTGTGACCTCTGATTATCGTAAGGAATTTCAATTCATTAATTACTCAGAATTTTTAAAATATCTATAGAAATCTATTCATAGATCGAATTTCAATTTCCTAGAAAGAATAAAATAAAAAGGGAATTATATTTGAAACATGCCAATAAAGTGTAGACGTTATTTTTTATTATTTACCCTTTTGGTTGGCAAATTCTTTAAGGAATGTAAAAAAATAGTACCTGATGTCAAGATCAAGCATAAAATATTGTCAACTTATCGAACAAATGGCTTGAGAATAAATGTTACGGAATTTTTTCTTTCATTTTAAAAATGCATATTGGATCCTTTGATAAATTCTCCTTAGTTATATTTAAATAATAACAGAAAATAATAGATAGAGGATAAATAATCACTTAAAGGATAAATTGGTGATAATAGATAATATATTTTTCTCTAAATACAGTAACATTTCACGCAAATCACAGAGATTGTTTTTTAAAGTTCATGAGCTCAAACATTGTTTTAAAAGTATATTACCTGCTTTAATAGATTAACTACATGCTTTGGATTTGTGGTTGAATGCAGTAAACAGTTCCAGAGTTAGATCAAGTTTAAGATTATACATCGGATCATCATAAATCTATTCCGTTTTCGTATACACATAGCTTATTTGCATCTAAATATAGTCAGTGCTCGTGACCCAGTAATGACCTCTACAAGAATCTTTATGTATGGTAATACTAACCAAATTCCTTATTCCTTCATATTTAGACGTGTCAAAATTAAATCTTTTTCATTTTTGTTCCAAGTGGCAACGTCATCTTGAAAGTTCTGACTACGGATTTGAAACATCTTTTTTTCATCCGACTAAACATTTTTGAACTAGTTTCTTATTGTTCTACAATACACATGTATTTCTTTCAATAACCAATTGAATATATATGCCACAGACTTGAAGTATTTTCCAGGAAATGTCTTTATTTATTTCGCTTATCTTAATGCAAATTCAAAATTTGAAATAAGACTTCAATAGAAGAAAACACAGAAACAGAGAAGGCAGAAAAATGTTGAAGCAATTATGGGATGCTCTTCAGGAAATATAAATTTTTTCATTAAAACATTCTATGTCTGGCTGGCTATACTGACAAATAGAATACCTATAAAAGGAAAACAGCAAAGCAGATAAAACTCAGATTTACCGTATAAAATATAAAACTTATAAGAGATTAACTATCAGTCGACTTAAACATTCACCTACATGTATACGTAATGATTTAAAGCGAATAAAAAATGCATGCCCAATTTGGGTATTTAAATTGCAAACCTTTATAACATTTTTGAATCAAATGTATCAAAAAATGAACCAAATGTCAATCTGTATTTTATATACATATAAATGCAATAACTAAAAAACTCAGGAATTTTATAAAATGAAATTTAGTGCATAATATTGTGATTACGAACATTCTGGAATAGAATTTTGATTTCACTCGTGCGAAAAAAGTGTTAAAAATATGTTACGATATCCATAAGTGTCATATAAGAGATTGTAAATATAAAAATATGAACACTCATAGTTTTATCAATTGTGCTGTAGTTCTGGGATTTTATGCGACAGAAACAGATGGATATAATCAAAAGCGATTACCCGAGAAAATTTCTTCAAGTCCGCTTTCCCTGGAATTCCAGCGTAGCCGTTGTACAGAATGATATATACTACAAACCTACAGATAGTTACAGATCCTTAATAGAATAGCTAATCAACTCATACTTCAAAGATAAAATTTTTGAGTTCTAGTAGTTAAATTACACAATATCTTTAAATTTGTGCTGCATCGAATAACAATGCAAAAATATAAACAATGATTATACCTAAGTAACTTGGAGTTCGAGTTATTTGGAACCTGAAAATATCTTTAAAAACAAATCTTGTTCTTATAAGAATCTAAATAGAAGAAACCATTATTTCAGTATATTGGAAATTGCTGTCAAATTTTCTAAAATTCAGTTGTCAGGACATTTTCTAAAATTTTCAATTTTTGCAATTGAGTGAAAGCAAACACCTATTTTCGTACATTAATTCCACTCAAGCATATTGAATTTTTATAAACACTGTTGTTTAGTATATCTAATATTTTTCTAAGCCTTTTCTGATTTTTTTATGAAGACATTTATTGCAACATTAATGAATTATATTGGATTCATTTTCATAAGCTGAAATATAAATTATCCAGGAGCAATAAAGTTTAATGAAAATTCAAATTAGTTCATTAATAAATGCATATTTCCAGAAAAAAAGAAAGAATTTAATTTACAATTTTTGTGAAAATGTTCACTTTATAATGCGTTCAACAAAAAGTATATTACTATAAGTGAACAATAATAACTTTAATATTTCTTGTTAATAAAGTTATTTTACATAGATCTTAATTCTTCAATTTATTTTAATTTATAGTCATGTTTTTTTGAGTTTATGCTGTTTTGTTTCCTTAATATATTATTATATCAATTTGCAGCAAAATGTAATTTAATTAAACCACGTTTATACTCAAACTTGTTGTGTAACAAGGATGTTATTAAACATTTTGAAGGCTAAACATACAACCATCATGTTCAAAATACCTAGATTGTAACACTTATTTTCCTTCATCAGCTGACAGACAAAAGACTAAAAATTCTTTTCAGCTACCATGATGTCTAATTAATTAACTGACTAATGTATTCAACAAATTTTCTTTATAATTTCATTATGTAAATTAATTGAAAACATATGAAAAATTGATTACATCATGCAACAACATCATGGCATTAAATTTACTCTTATATCTCTCTAAAAAATCTTTTGATATGTGGCATTCAAATGATATGTGGCTTTCTCTTAAATTCTTTCTCATTACCAAAATAAACATCTGCGTCATTATTTTGAATACGTTTTTTTAAAACTATTTCCTTTGAATTTTTCAAAGAAGGAATTTTATCAATATATCATTATTCTTTTCATGTAAAACGATAGACTTTATTTCCTTTCTTTTTATCGTTACTTTTGTTGTGACAGCTGGATGATTATGTATGTATACATATTCATTTTAATGCGTGGGTACTTTTTTTGCAACAATACATAAATGTAATGATCTCTCAATGAAATTTAAATATAGAACGCTCTTTTATTTTACTAAAAGTAGGCGTCTTTTATTTGTTCAATGTACTTATTCAGTTATTAACAATAGTGTGAATATGTTTATAAGATATTTTTAAGTTTATAAATTCTTTTGGTTCACAATGTTGGAATTACAGAAATTGTAAATAAAATCACATTTACTCTTTTAATGCGGCATTCATGAAAGAAAAATTCCCCATAAAAACTGTGAAAATTGAGATTCCAAGATGAAAGATTAAATTCTATTTATTAATTAGAAAGATTAAATTATTTTACATGTGTGTTGTAATCATAGGTGTGACGATTTTAGTCATGGAGATATTTCTAAGGTACAATCTTTTTAAATAATCCATAGAATTTATCAGTAAAGTAGAATAACGTATTTTATTTTAATATCTTTCTTCTCCTAGGATGCAATGAAATTTTGTATAAAACTAGAATGTAAATAACAAAACGCAATTGAAAAGTTACATTTTCTGACAACATTCTTAAATGAATTTAAAAATTCGTTTTATAAACACATTCTTAACATTGGAAAATTTGTTCCATATTTATAATTCGAATAATTCTGATTAAGTGCTATATCCTATTTAAAAAAAATTATTTCCATTTTATGGAACAAGATTTTTAACAGGTAAGGTTTGTGATTTTGTAATTTCTTAAAGAATCCCCAGCGTTTATTTATTTTTACTTATCTATTTAGTTTATTTAAAATGTTCAAATTCAAAATACTTGTGTCCTTTTTACCGATTATAGATTATAGCTATATTTTCTACAAATTCCTTTATATGATTGTTTTATGTTAAACTGTTTTTCGGTTTGATACTTCTTAAAAACGACAAAAGTTCAATTATTTGTTATTTCATTTTTTTAATTTAACATCGTAAGCAAATAAAAATTAGAAACCAATATAAAAATGATTTTTTTTTCATTTATTAAACCAAAACTATTTGATTTATGGATAAACATATAATGTGTCTTACACTTGATTGATATTCATTAAAAAACCTATTTCCCTCTTCTTCATTTCACTCACTAGTATTAAACTTCGATAATATGTTTTTCGGTGAACTAAGGAAATATGAGTATCTTTTTTTTATTTTTCACACTATATGACTGACTGAAACATACTGAAATCAAATTATAGCAGTGTTAATATGCTATGCTTACTAAGTTTATTGGTGCTCACTAAAAAATGCATAGATAATCGACATTTCGCTGTTTTTTAACATATTCATTTTAAGTATTAGGAAATTTCTCCACCCCTCTGTATATTGTATTTTTGGGTCTCAAGCATAATCAGAAATAGGTGTAGTAGACAAAAAAATTGCAGAATTTTAATTTTTGAAAAAAGGAAAAAATCACTAGTGTATAATGAAGATATTATTTAAGATTTCATTATTTTATATTATTTATGTGTACTATCTGCTGATTAAATCTGACATTATTAGAAATTAGATGGTACAAGATACGTAAAATGATTATGGAAATCATTGCAGATTTTTGCTCTGAGAAATTTAATAAGAAACTAAAGATATACTTAAATGAAGAGTCTAATAACTTCGTTATAAGGGACACTATTTTCTCGCTAAAAAACAAAATTTATAACCTAGACCGTTTTACTAAGTTGTATAGGCTAATGAATTGTAATTCTTTCAAAATATTCCTAAATCATTCATTCATTGTTTAAGTAAATTATACTGAAATTTATAAAAAGTTTTTTTAAAAATTGATTTGAAAAAATCCTTTTACTAGAAAAATATTTTACTGATTGAATAATAAAATAAAGGAAAAAAAAATCAGAATCATGAATTTAAATTCATGATAACGGAGTTGGGAATTGAAAGTCATGATAATCTCAATATGTACCAAATTTAGGCACTACGTAATTAATTTAAATGCAAAATGTTTGCTAAGGAAATTTGAAAACAGTGTCTGAAGCACTGCTTCATAATAGAACCAGTAAATTGGATGATATTTCGAGGTTTAAGTTTTAGGCCATCTGCTAAGTCTTGTTTATCAATGGAATACTAACTGGCAGTGCGGTCTTAGAGACCACGCTCAAAGAAATAATCGAATTATTTAAAAAAGTATCCGCTAGAACCGATTGAAAAAGTGTACGTGCATTGAAGGACTAAAAACAGAAAGCTATTGGGTCAATACATTCAATTTAGCTAAAAATGGAATAGATGTGACCAAAAGTCCGTTAGCGGTTTCACAGATCGCTCGCAACCAGTTAAGGTTTAAATAACCTTTTATTTAAAATTTGAGTTAATACTTAAAAAATATAAAGAAAATATGCTACAGGAAAATTAAATATTGTAAGGTATTATTTAAAAATATGACATTTGAAAACCTGAATCAATTTAAATAGATATTTTCCTTTATTTAAAGATTTTAAAACCTTATGAAAATGTTCAATATTAATTTATACATAATAATAAATATAACAAAATGAATACTCTAGAAAATATGCAAGATTAAGAAGTCTCAAAAAGCTTAAAAATTTTTTGAGAATATCATTGGGAAATGATATCGGTGCCACTTTATATAAATTTGAGATTTTTATCAAAATTAAGCTGAATGAGTATTTTAGTGGATTATTAGGACACTTTAAAGAATGGCCATTAGAATTAATAGCATTGATTGTTTTTTGAAAAAAAATAATTAGTGCATGAAGATATCATAACGCACACATGCAAGGTAAGCAATCATTAAATATACAACCTAAACGTAAACCAACAGACTATTACTTTTAAAGTATTATATCACAAACGATTCACAATTTTTATATCTGAAGCATTTAAAACATATAGAAATCGTAAGTATACATCTTAAAGGCTGCAAAATTATCAATAGAAGCGCAGCCAGCCTGGAAGAAGAAAATAATCTATAACTAACGGAAGAAAACTGATTGAAAATTCTCATGATAGAATTATGCTGTATGATTTGCGAAACTTAATACAAGACTTTAAATTTAGCTCAGAAAAGAGAGAGAATAGTTGGAAAGGTCAGGAAAAAGATAATGTAATTCTATTTACAGAGTCCATATGTCTCACCCCTGTCAATGCTACATCGGGGAAGCTGTCTTCATATTAACCCTTTAATTGTTTGTTCAAGTCCAATATTTCTTTGGCTCTTTTGGAAGATATACCATTCTTAATGTTTTATATGAATGCTGTAAACATGTTTTCGTATTAGATTTCTGAGAAAAAATTAAAATTAATATGATACATAACTAAGAATAAATTAAAAACAGCTAATCACTTAAGGAAAATAAATTTCTAAAAATATATAGATATAACATATATATTCTTATATATGCATGCTATATTATATATTTTCCCCTCTTATTTAATATTTAACTTTCAAAATTAAAAAAATTGATGATGATAACAGAATAATAGCCATTTAAGGTTTTAATTATGAGTCATTAATAATATTAATTTTTTATGAGAAGTAATTTTTAAGGGCTTGTTTCAGTTGTCGGAAGAGTATTGTGTGAAAATTGGAAAAAAAGTCTATTTTATAGAACGTTTTCTACAAAACCTTTTGAAATTTTGGGAAAAATGAATGGAAGAACTTTGAATAAACAGGAGGAAATGAGCACTATTTATAGAATGACGGCCAATTACCAACGGAGAAGGTTGCTGGAAGGCACAGGAAGAACTAATTTAAAATAATATTTATAATATAGATAATAATTTATATTATAATATAAATTTTAAATAATATATCTATATTATTTGAACATATAAATTTAAAATAATATTGATATTATTTTCACTAATTTTAATTTCTTCCAAGAAAATAAAATTTTAAAAATCACTGAAGGGTGGCTAAATCTTATTCTTGTTTTGGACACAATATTGCTAGAAATTAAAAATAATTGTTTATTAGTAACTGAGCTTGGTTTTATAGTTTTCAGGGCATCAAATAAAAAAATATAAGTTTTTGTTCTTTCATTCATTGCCGCAAATAATGAAAATTCAGCTTTCAGTGTCTTAGGATTTGTAAGGGTTTCTTTATGGTGTTCAAGAAACCTATGAATTGATTTTTCTATGGCTTCTTTTAAAAAAGCATTATTCTAATGATAGTTTTTTGGTTTACTCTTCATCAGAATCGGTTTCCACATAAGAATTTGGAAATATTCTAGATTATATATTAACAAATTAATTAATAATTTCTGTTTTTGAAGCTAAAAAAATACATTAGATTTCTTCGTTGAACTGCAAATGTTTTGTGAATTTTGAAAATTTAGTAAAAAGTTAAAAACTCTATTTTTTTATGAGTTCATTTTTCTAAAGCATATAATACTTTCAAAAGCCTTTTGCTGTTTAATTTTTTTAGCTCAAATAACAGAAATTCAAATATACTTTCAGTTGTTAATAAATTTGCGTCTCATCGCCCAAATATTCAGCTGCTAGAATTCTCAGGGAATAACATTCCTTTTTTAAAGACAAGAAGTATTAAGGTTTCCTTAACCAAAACTGGTTTCCTTAATTCACTAACCGGTTTCCAAGTGTGACAACTTACCTTTAGAAAACCGTTTTTTGCTTTTAGAATTGTATACGTCATTACATAACAGAGAAAAGAACATTTTTCTATAATTAAATCTATAACAAGTGAACTGAAATTAATTAAAATAAATGGTATTTCTACATGTGTCAGAATCAAAATTTATCTTTGGTAATATTTCTTAATATGGTGTAATTCATAATCTTAAACTTTTTGAAAAAGATTATCGTTTAAATCAACATTTACATCTTTTTAAATAATAAAAAAAAATCAGATAAATTTTACTCACTTTTTTTTACTATCCCTTTTATGTTTTTTCTCTTCTTTTCATATTATAATCGTATTTTTTTAGTATTTGTTGATCTTCTTGTAAGGTAATATCTACATTTTTTAAATGGGAGTTTTCGCTTTTTTTTTCGTCAAATACCTTTTATAGTGGTTTATATGTTTCTTTGAATGTTGGTGTTTGTGTTTTTTTTTTCCATATTTTTCTTTTTACACGCATATTGAATTTGCTTTTTGTTACATTGATTTCCAATTCTTTTCTTTTTCATTGCCTTTTCACTTTTGTTAGGGAATTTAGGTACACAGTTTAAGTTATTTAAACTCTTCGTTCTCTTTCAATCCTTGTGTTGTGTATAAAAAGTATTTGATATTAATTAAATAATTAAAAATTTTCATAGTTTTACTATCTTTTAAATATTAGCTGAAATTATTATAGATTTTGTTGAGTCTTAACAATTGAAAGAATGTTATTTATGTGTTTATTTTGACACTTATATCATCCTCTCTCACATAATCAGTCAGATCGTCTCAATAGTTAATATTGATCACAGAAGTTTCTAGGTGCTAATTTGGCATTGACACTTTACATAAAAACCTCTAATTGCAAATGTTTTATGAGTGGGGAAATAAATTAAGGAAATTTAAATTTGTAATAATTATTTATAAACACCAAGAAAAGAGCAAGCATGTAAATATTTAAATCTAAAATTATAAATTAGATAAAGCAAATACATTCATTTGTTTACAAATACTTACATATTTTTTTCAACGAAGCTACTGAAAAAGTACCTATATACGTCTCCAAAACATCATATTGTGATGGTATTTCAGATTCGGCTTTATTCTGTGCTTAATGCACCAACAATTTATAGGAATTTTACCAAACTATAAGGACTCTCATGTTAATAAAAGCAAATGTAGCATTGTATTTTGGAATTAATTTTCAAATAAATATTGTTTTTATTATTTAAACATTGGTAATTTTATATATCTCAGATTAAATTGATGTAGCAATAAAACTAGTTTGGAGTTTCTTACTGTATTAAAAAGCATTGATAGATTGATAATTGCATTTAAAGGTTCTATTAGAAATAAAGAAAATGTGCCGAAATCAAATTAATGCATTCGAATATACCTAATTTTTAGAGTTTTAATGCCAATCAGAATTAATTTTCTTTTCAAGTTTTTTTCAATCTACCTAAACATTGAAAAAACTTGCAGGCAGAACTTCACTTACTTTTCTTCAACTAAAGGAAAAAAATAAACAGTTGAAAAATATTTTTGCCTGAGCTTCTTCGACTGGAGTTCTTGCCACTGTAAGTCTCAAGTTGTCTCGATTACCGAAGTATAGAATATTTTTATTCTGAGTAAGAAATCTTTTCAAATAATATATTTCTGTATCATAAAGGAAACATTTTCCAGTTGAAATAGAAAAAGTTTCTTTAACACTATAATCTTTCTTTTATAGGATAACTAAAATTTGCTGAAGGTGTTTTATCATCATTTCTTTTCCTGATACCCAGGAATCGAAGAATTTTAAATAGATATATTCTTAAAATATCCATTCTCAAGTGACAATTTCGAAGAGAATAAAGACTTTATGTTTTCTTTCTTTTTTGATTTCGGAGGGTAATGAAAGTAAGAACTGCAACATAAAAGCAAAAAAAAAAAAAAAAATTGGATATTGAAATATTGATTTATACCTTTCTTTTATCAGTGATATAGTATAATATATATTTCTCTTAGTTTTGCTTATAACTAAATTACAATAAATAAGTTATACTCTTTCAAAAAAAAAGTTATGGTAATTTATATCTGTGAGCTATTATTTTCTTTGCTGATAAATAAAAATAGTTCTTTTTATATCAGAATATAATTTCAGACAGCTAGAAAATTATCATCCTATTTGGTATAATTTAATTAGTTATACAAAATCAGCATATTTAGTGATTGTTCTGAGTTGATTAATCACAGCAAAAAACATTATATTTTTTAAAAGTTTATTCGAATAGAAATTTTACTGTATATAATATAAATTATTTTTAAACCCTTCAGATTTTTATCAAATTTTTATTTTATTTCTATTTTAAATAATATTTCCTTCTATGCCTGCTATTAATAATAAATAATAATGAAATAGAGGTTAAAAATATTTTACTTCAGAATTGTGAAAAATTTACAACTTCCCCTCTAATTCTGTAAATCATAAATAATATCATTAATTCACTTCTGAAATCCAGATTTCGAAATTGTATGTGTTTCAAATTTTGAAATTGTATAAAGAAATTTTAATCGTGCTTCTAGCTTTTTTTTTGCATTGTTCGATTACAGTTGGTAAATTATATTAGATATATCTAACAAATTTATATAAATCAATCAATAATATTCTTTGGTGTTTTGCAATACTTGAAAAGCGGTTACAAATCCTTAAATTTCCTAATTAGTTTCTCTCAGCTATTTCCCAATCGTAATTTCTTCAAGTTATTTAGGGAGCCTTTGTAATCATCTTCCATTATAAATTATTTCTATGTTTGTTAGGCAGCCACCACTAATGGAGAAAATCTCTCAGACTGCATGGGATTAACTATAAATACCAGCAATCAGTTATTAAAATTTATGAAACAATTTTTACATTAAAGTTGGCAAAAAAAGAAAATGTCTGTCTACATTATACATTTAAATTCGTTAAAATTTTCTTTATTATTCTAAAAACTTTTCCACTGTTTTAGTTAGTTTCCTGAGTTTATTTCCTTGCAACATAACATAATATAAATATTTCATATTTGAATAAAATTTTATTAATAATTTCTAATTATTTTAAATTTGTTGAGTTGCAAATTAAAGTTTCCAACTTTTGGCAGGTCAAACGACATTAGAAAGAAATCAGATATTAATTTGGAGAAAACATTTCTTTGCAATAACTTTATAATCGGAAAAGTAATGGCTTGAATATATAAATATATGTATTCATACAGCTATTTACAGTCATCTTGGGTATACTATAGTATTTGTTTCAGCAAACAGCAATCTGCAGGCAAGATTTGCTAAATGAAATAATGGGCATAATTGGGAAATCTAAGACCTTATCATTCGAATATAGAAAAAGCAAATTGGATTATTGTAGCAATATTTGATGAAACTAATTCTCACAAAAAATGAGTTTTATTTACTTGGTTGCATTTAATTTAATATTTTGGTATATATACCAAATATATATATTTGGTATATATAATATTTGGTATATATAATATTTGGTATATATAATATTTGGTAATATAAGTATATATTAATTTAATATATACTTATTGAACTGAATTTTACCTTATTGAACTGATGCACATAAATGAAGCATTACAGTGGTTGCTGAATGTTGACCTCTTTGTTGCGGATATCACAAGTTTTATACACTTAGTTTTCTCGCTGTAGAACCCCGATCATTCATTTTCAGTTCATTAGCATCAATGACATCAATGCAATATCCTAATAATATAATTATATGTCTATCTTTTACAAAATGTGATAGATATATCATCTGTCAGATCAGTTTCCCCTTTATTGTAACTCAAAGATAGTTTGATCTTTTCAAACCATCAAAGTATATTCTCTCTTTTACTATGAATCGGTTTTTAACTTGCTCCTATATATTGCAGTTCAATAATATACTGCGTATATTTCTATATCATTGAAAGTTTTAAATTTTTCGTAAACGTTTTAAAAGAGTAGTAGCATGCCCGAAATTAAAATAGAATTTTAAGTATAATTTTTCTAACATCAGGAAATAAAATGAAGTAGGGACTATTAAAAACTAATAATCACAGTTCGCATTTTTTTAGATTTTTTTTTTTTTTTTCATTTTTCCAAATTATTGGAGGAGGCATCGTTAAAAATGTTCCATTAGAGTTACTTTGCAAAAAGGCAACTTTTGAGTTTTACAAAAGTTATTTTTCAAAATATCAAACTTTTCCAAATCATTTCTTCGGCAAATTTGTAGTAACTATTTATCAACTAGTCGCCTCTGGCGACCAGCAGGTTCACCATGACAAATGCATTCTAAAATTTTCAATTAAATCACATATTTATTAGCCTTGAAGTAATTCCAGGCATTGATTGGCAGGAAATTAATATTTTCTTTAAGATGATGGACGGAAAGTTCTAAAAGAAAACTTTTTCCTAATAATATTTTTTTTAATCTTATGAATCAGTCAGTTTTACTTATCGGTTATGCTTCCAAAATATTAAAAATATTTTTTCGGTGATGTTGCCAAAATATTAAATATGTTTTTTTAAGTGAAAAAGGGGAAAAAATTATTGAATTAATGATACAGATATTGCAAACGATTATAGAAATATGCCATTAAGTCGGGATTTCAATGCATACATATCCTGTCTAAATTCAATCAGGTTTACCGTAAATAAAGATGATTTATGGTATAAATGATTTAGATATTGCAAACGATTATAGAAACCTTTGATTTGGATTTATGTTTTTAGAAAATATCACATTTTATGTTTCTTTTATTTTATCCAGTCACGTGCTAAAAGTTTAATTTCTTTAGATTTATTTTGCAATGATAGTTGTTTTTTTTAAAATCTGAACTTAAAAATTCGAAAAAGGGCACAGAGGTGCACATTAAAACTCCAAGGTATACATGTACCAAATTTGGTAGCTGTAGGTGGAACGGTCTGGCTTGTAGAGCGCTAACACACACACACACACACACACACACATTGAGCTTTATTATAAGTATAGATTCAAAACTAAATTTCTTTTATGATAAAGTTGAATATCATTTAGCACAGTGATTCTCAACCTGTGGGCGCGCCCCCCTAGGGGAGCGCGAGCACACTAATGGGGGGGCTCGAGCATATCCTAGAGAAAATGTTATTTAAAAAAAATTGATTGACTAAAAGGAAAGAACACACACACAAATGAAAAACAAAATATATTTCGACATATTTAATAATTAACTTATTAAATTAAAACAACTTACTAAATTAAAAACACATTTAATAATTTTTAGTGACTTTTTTGGGCCTGTCTTGCAGAGCAAAGTTTTTCGAAGGAGGGTTTAATATTAGAAATAGACACTCTCAGCTGTTTTTCTATATTTAGTTGAGATCTATATTTTGTCTTCAAAGAAGTCACCGCAGAAAAACCAGTTTCACAAAGGTAAGATGTTGAAAATGCTAGTAGAATGCGAAATTCCCTTGTTTTTAGTGCAGAAAACTCATCATCCACTCCTGCCCAAAATTCAAAGAGTGATTTATTACTAAATTGTCTTTCGGTTTCGCCGCTTGCCGTGAAGTATATGAAGGTTTCTTCCTCTTCCATTGAGAGTCCTTCGGGCGTATTTTGAAATGGATCCCTCTCCCACTTGTAACTTGATATCAGTTTGTCGTCAGCAAGAAAGTACTTTTTAAAATTCTTTGCTAGCATTGCTAAACGATTTTCAAGGATTACAAAAACAACTTTTACATGTTGTTCTTCAGCCTTGTAAGTTTTAATACAATCATTCAAATTTGCAAACATTGTTAAGTTTTCTTGCTTTAAATTTCTGCTCCAAAATTTCAATTTCCAACAAAAAGCATTAACTTTATCACTCGCATCCAATATATGTGTATATGCTCCTTGCAGTTGAAGATTCATGTTATTTAATTTCTCGAATATGTCGACCATGTAGCTCAATTTCATCACAAATAAACTATCGTGAAAATTCTCAACTTCCGGTCTGTTTTCCTCTTCTAGGAAACCAGTGATTTCTTCTCTTAATTCATAAACACATTGAACATTTCCCTCCTGATAGCCATCTTGCCTCGCAATAAAATAGTAACTCTGAATGTACTTCACCCATGTCTTTAAGAAGTGCAGAAAAGATTCTTTATTTTGAGGGGTCTCATTTTTATATAATTTACTACGGTTACAACCGTAGTTACCACAATATTCAAACCAGGACTCATTTCTTTGGAAGCTAAAGCTTCTCTGTGAATCATGCAGTGTGTCCAGACGCACTGTGGCGATTTTTGTTTCACAAGTGCTTGATTACTTTGGAATCTTTTGGACATAGAACGAGCACCATCGGTGCATATTCCGACGCAATTTTTTCCATTCTATGTTTGCCTCGTTCATAAAATCATTTAAGATAGCAAATAATTCGAGTACTGTTGTTTGGAGTTCTATTGGTTTGCAGAAAAGTAATTCTTCTAACTACTGACAAATCATCACAAAATCTAACATAGGCAATGAAATGAGCATCTTTATTACTATCTGTTGACTCATCGAGTTGTATTGAAAACAATTTGTCACGTAACTTCGACAAAAGCTGACACTCTACATCTTCAGCTATATCATCAATTCGGCGGGCAACAGTATCATTTGAAGGAAGTATAGACTGCAATTGTTTTGCAAAATTATCTCCGAACATAATTTCTACAACTCAATTGCTGCTGGCAAAATAAGCTCTTCACTAATGGTGTGAGGTTTTTTACATCTGGCTATTTTATATGAAACTTTGTAAGAGGCAATTTTCAATCTCAAACAAAGTTTTTTTAAACAATGATTTTTGCTTTTCATATGATTTTAATTTTAATTCGAAGAATTCTCTGGGTTTGTTTACGTACTCACTATGAAGCGTTTCCAAATGTCGTTTAAGTTTATTAGGTTTCATGCTGTCTGCCACTAACATTTTTAATCAAATGATACACAGGGGCCTTTCTTCTTCAGTACTAGTGAACCTAAAATTTAAGTATTCTTGAGAATATTTTCTTGATTTTATTTTCGGAACCACGCTCGTCTGTGTACTTGTTGATGCTTGTCTATCGCCGAATGCTCGTTTACACCCGCTTAAAAATTTATCCATGATTCTGCATAAGTCTGCTGCCGTGAATATTTAACCCTGCACCGGTCGCGCTCTATAAAGTCACGTAAAAGGTCGCGAGGATTATAATTGTAGTCCATTTTCAAATCAAAATAAAACCCCAAAATAATTAATCAACATTCTTTAATCAACTTTAAACATAACAAGGCACTTCTTAATTATTTTTTAAACATCCAACTCACTTAAAATCACTATTGTAATCTGCCCGATCTGTGCAGGGTTAATACGGTGAATTGCAATTACACGAAAATATATCTAACATACACATACAGAATAGATTAAATAGCGATAGAAGGACTGACTAGAATGATATTGTCTGGAATTGAAATCGGCGTCATAGAACTTTTTCCTTTTCCTTTTGAGAAAACGTTTGTTCACATCTCCTCACGCTCCTAACTTATCTTTTAAGCTGACCAGACAAATTCCAGACTAATCGAAACTTCTCACGAAATCGTGAGAATGCTTGACATGGCGGGACGCAAGAGCAATAAAAAGGCATAGGATTCTTGTTTTTTCAATGCTGAGGATCGGTGTTGCAAAATGTCAATAAATTTCCGTATTCTTGGTAATTTGTAAAGTTTAAAACTAAGGTTGTAGTGTAGGTTTTGCGCCAAAATACTCAAAATACATTATTATTGTATACATTTTATTGTATGCAGTGGGAAGGGGGGGCGCGATGAAAATTATGATTGAAAATTGGGCAGTGAATACTAAAAGGTTGAGAAACACTGATTTAGCATGTTTTAGGTAGAATAAAAATTCAGTGATGAATTGAAACATATCATATTTTACAATGAAATGACGAGCTATATACCAATATATGTACAAGTTATACAGAGAAAAAATGCTAACCTATACATTACTTATAATAAAATGCTTATGAATTTTACGAGAAAAAAAATTAAACCAATTCTTATTCCGTTAACTTTAAACTATTTTAAAGCGCATATATTTTTCATTATAAATTTGCAACGTATTATAAAATTCGTTGTACACAAAATACAATGTCATAAAGAACTAAATTGGTTACATGGAAAACAAATTCTAAATTATTTATTAGGTGATGAACGGTTTTTAAATTGGATTATTAACAAGTTTAATATTCCGTCTGTTAAAACTAAATTAATATTTCATAATTGTCTTCAGAAATTCTGTGCCATATAATCATGTTAAAATAATATTAATTTTGCCTTGCATTAAATATCTAAAAAACGGTTTTCGAATGTATTAATTTTATTTTCATAATTTTTCTTTAATTCTAATAGATTATCTAATGTAATAATCAATTATCAATCGTTTTTAATACAGGAAGAAAATCCAAAAACAATTATTGTTTCATCAATTTATTCTCAGATAAATGCATTTGTTAATATTTAAATTACGATAGCAAATATGTAGCTGAAAATAAATTTAGAAATATAATGTTGCATTTGGTTTCATTAAAATGAAATTACTTTTCATTTGATAAAAATTTTATTACTCGTTATTACATGGAACGCAAAATAAAATCGATTCTAAAACATCATCATGATATGATGTTTCGGAGAAGTAAATAGATTCCTTTTTTATAGTTTCGTTGAAGAATTATTAAAGTACGCGTAAACATAAAAATAATGTATTTACATTAGCTCATTTATAAGTTTGGATTTTATTAATTCCATGCTTCCTTTTTTCTTAGTATTTATAAATAATAATTACAAATTTAAATTCTATTAATTAATTTGTTTACTCTTAAATAGTTTGATAGGTATGATTTTAATGTAAAGTATCAATGGCAAATTAGTTCCTAGAAAATCCTTGGATCAAAATAGACAAAGAAAAGACTAAATTTTCAGTTATTTTACTTATTTATTTGTAATTAAATATAAAATACTTTTTATGCTCCACAATTCACAACACAAGAATTCAAAGAGAGCAAAAAGTTTAAATAATTTAAAGTCTGTACACAAATCCCTTAGCAAAAATTAAACGTCAATGAAAAACAGAATAAAAAATGTAATGCAAGATACATGTAAAAGAAAAATAAGAAATAAAAAATAAATATCAAAATTCCAACACACACTCATAAACTACTATAAAAGAGACTTGACGGAAAAAAATGGTAATCGAGAACTCCAGTTTAAAAAAATGCAGATATAAACTTAAAAGATGAAAATTAAATACACACAAAATATAACGTGTAGAAAATATTAAACGTAGCGAAAAAATGTAAAAAGGGGTTAGAAGGGGAAAATGGTAAATAAATTTAAAGATAATACTTTTTACGGTAATTTAAAATGTTAAAAAAATTCTGTATAATAATATAGGGGTACCATTATTTATATATAAAAGATAAAAAAAATATGGAAATTCTACTAAATAATTTAGCATTTACATAATAATAATAATTTATATTTAAAATAATAATCATTTTATCATTTTGATTGTTTGTTTGATATAAAATGAACCACATATTGTCTCAAATAATTTTTTGGTGTCTTTCTTCTTGATGAGGACAAAGCGCTTATTAATTATCTTATAAAAACCTAAAAAAATTGTTTTCTTTTGAGAAATAAAACAGTTTATGTGAGAAATTTTTTCGAATCACTTATAACTTGGCCTAAAAGATACTTATTTATTCTTTACTTTATTAATTGTAATTCATTTGATGCATTAGATAATATAATTATAAAAAATTAAAAGAAGAAATTCATTTCCTTTGAATTTAACAAAATAAATTACATTTGTAGTCATATTTGCTAACGTAAGGAGCATATAAAATTTTATTATGTAATAAGATACAAATGATTGTTAAAGTTAACTTTTTCAAAAAATAAGGATTATAATGAAATACAGCGCTAGGAAATGTTACCAAAGAAATACACTGGGAATATACTATTTGTTTTAATTAATTTCAGTTTACTTATTATCGGTTTAATCTACGAAATATGTGTTTTCTCTGTTATACAATAATGTATACAATTCAAGTTAGAAGAAATGATGCAATAAATAATGTAAAAAAGAAAGTATTATTAAAAAATTATTGGTAGTAAAATATTATGTGTCATATAAGTTTAGTAAAAAATTATTTTAATAAATTGCCTAATTTACTATTTTTACGAAAATTAAAATTTGAGAATTTTTAATGGATTTTTTGTGAAGTTTATTTTTATTTCAAAAAATAATTTCCCCTTCATCCAACATTACAATATTCAAGTAATTATATGCAAGTTCGTTGTTTACTCCGTTTCCTGCTACATTATTTTTGATAGAAAACTTTCAAAGAATAATTACATGGATTGTAATATTTAAAATCCAGGAATTTTTATTTCCTTATTATTAATTAATACCTACTTATTTATCTTTTTTCATGAAATTTAATGAATTTATTTTCGTACAAATATTATATTGTTTTAAATAATGGGAATACTCGGGTGAAATAGACGAAGTAAAAACCAACTACAGTTACAGTTTGTCTAATTTATGAAGGATGCTTGTAATGCTTTATGAATATTTGAAATTGTCCTGTGAAAAATTGTGAAAAAAGATTTTCTTCGAAATACATAGTTATTTGCTTGTTAGCAGACTTTGAGAGCTTACTTTTAAAATAAGTAATCAATAGTCTTTTTTAAAATCACCCATTTGCGTAAGATTTGACTAATTGAGTATTTGCATTTTTTTCATCTGCTAAAAATGCTGTGTTCTAAAACAAAACAGCATTTCTCGCTAATGAAATTTCAAGCAGTTAAAAAAAGAAAAGTTTGCCTTGGTGGTTTTGAAACATACACAGTGAAATTTTGCAAAAATAGAGTTTTTGTATTTCGTCTATCCTGTTAAACAATTCATTAAATGAATAAAATTATTATGGATTAAAGATTATTAGAACGCAGACAAATAAAGAAATGTTTCTTCACTAAAATTATATAGTTAATATAATCATCTTATTTGCAAGTTAAGTTTGTTTAAAAGATTTTATTAACAATATTTTAATATAAAGAAAATATTTTAATGGCAATTGCGAACAATTTAAAATTCTAGGTAAAATAGAAGTGAATATTTTTTGATAAAGACTTTTTTTTCCATTCCTTGTTTTAGAATACTTTTACATCTGACTTTCATTTTTTTTTCAAAAAACGTTTATTTCTTTTAAATTATATTAGGTAGAACGTACACTGGTTTTTGAAATAGAATCTTTATTTTATTAATTCTATTCGTTTGCAGCAAAGACAAAAATAACTAAGCACACAAAGGCTAGGAAGTGAATAAAATAGCAATCTTTCTATTTAAAGCTTCATTATTCAGTTACAATATATAAACTCTGAATTGTTTGGGTAAATTAAAATTAGCGTATCTGCATAATAGATCTTCAATAGACATAATTTTGATACATTATAGGATTTAATTCGTTGAAAAGATTACAGTTAAAAATATTAACAAGCTGTTTTAGAAATTGTTTATATCTTATGAAACGAAAACTGTTTTAAAATGGGACATAATTGCAATTGGATTAAGTCAAACAATATTTCTGTCTTTTTAACATCATTATGCATTTAAGGGCTTTTATTTGCGTCTAAGAATTTTTATTTTACTAAAAAAATTTATATTTCTATACCTTAATTCTAAAAATTCAGTAATAAATTTAATTAGAAATCAATTATTATTTTTACTAGCCGAAAAATAGTTGGTTACAAGAATAGCTTTTTCTTTTGTTCCATTTCTATATCAATTTCAGTTGTTAGTAGAAAAAGGTGTTATCGGAATATTATGAGAAGATAAACAATGAGAAACATAAATGGTATTTCAAAGTATAAAAAATTTTAAACAATAATTGATGAATCCAATTAATAAAATCTATCGTAAAAAAATAAGAGTGAGAAAAATACTAAAATATAGCAAAACAAATCAAGAAAAATTAAAAAAATCCTATTTTTTAACCAATCGTCTTATATAATAGGAAATTCAGAAGGAATTTTTTTTTTCGCTCTTTTTCTTTCAAGATTTTAATTTTCTATAGATTAGTATTATATCATATAGAATATTTATATAATACTAATTCTATTATATCATATTATATAATAGATATTATATCATAGAGATATAAATATTTGTTTCTACGTACATTTAATATGCTCTTTTTACATTAACAAGTTGCCGCAGTTATTTTCTACGATAAATGGAAGATTGCTATGAATTTCTAAAGGCATCTATTTCCAGTTTAACCTTACATAAATTAAAGATATCAGTGTTAATTGTATTAACTTGACATCCACTGAAACATGCTTGAAACTCATTTAAATCTAAAATATTTTTCGATTTATCTTAAGTAAAAAAAAAATAACTCTTATAATTTTTAATTCATGGGGATAAATTAATTATTATCATTACCTTGCGGATTAATTTCCTTTCAAACAAATTTGGCAGGAAATTAGTTTTTTAACGCGTTTTTGTCGTTCTCCCAACATTTTATGTTATTTTTAAAGTAATTGAATTACTTTTTCTCTTACGGAATTATGAAGACAAATATTTAAATTATAC
>JAPMOQ010036534.1:183539-207295 GCA_026543055.1 Argiope trifasciata | reverse complement strand
TCAATCTTTTCAAGCTCCATTGTTATATATTTCCAAGCAATATGGTTGCCTCCTGAGAGTATTAAGAGTTGCTAATTCTGGGCTTTCTTTCCAGCGTAAATAAGAACCACTTAGTTTTAAATAGTCACACAGCTTTTCGCGTTGGCACTCACCTCTTGAAGTTAAAAATAAATTCATGACCTATCAAGACAAGATTATTTTTTTAAGAATACCGAGTTTAAAAACATGCTCTAAAAACTCTCAAACATTTCATCTAATTTTGTGTCTCAAATACCAACACAGGGCAATTGTTTTCTCTTAATATTTAACTATAAGCATCTATTTCTTATCTTTGTTATTTATTTTTTTCAGAAAATCTTTGCATATCTGATTTCTGAATTAAATTAATTCTTTTTCATAAGAGAACTTAATCTGAAATTTCAAAATTTCTAACCAGTAAAATCTTAATTTCCTAATATTGTTTACTTGGTTTTGAGGTATAACGTCGTGAAAAAAAAATATTTAATTACATTGTATCATTTAATTAGTTGAAAATTTGTATAGAGAATAAGTGTTGAATCGTTTAAAATTGTGTTTAAATTATAAATATAAATATATGCCTTTTAAATATTTTTAGGCTTTTGGAAACTTAGAAGTTGAAAAAATGGAATAAAAATATCATTCAGTCAGCTAAAACTTTTGCGTGTCTGATTTCTGGAAAAAAAGAATTCCCTTCGTATAGGAGAATTCAATATAAAATTTGAAAATTTATGATCGTTGAAATTTTAATTGTTTTCTTATAAGACTTCAGGTTACTCGTTTCTTATGAATACTGTTTATAGGATTTTTTAAACTAGATTTTTGAACCTTTTAAATAGAGTACGAAGAATTCGTCTAGTTATAAGATGAAAGAATATTTCTTTGTAAACTCCTCAGAAAGTTTTGAAATATGTTGATACTAAGAAAGGATACTGAATTAAATTTAAAAGTTAAATAAATTAACCTCTGATTAATTTATTTCATCATAATTCGTGATGCATTTTAAACCAAGTGTTTACATGTTCACAATTAATTAGGCAGCCCATAACAACCTTAATTTAAACCGAGATTTCTACAATCATCTTTCAAATATTGAATAAACTTTTAAATCTTTAAATTAAATAAAATGCAGTTATTACATTTGCATCTATGTAATTATACATGCTTACGTTAAAAAATTAATTATTCAATATTCTTAGGAGTATTCATAATAAACTTGTGTACGTAAATATAATATTACATAACATTAAGCCAATTTATTTATTTAAATGCATTTATTCACTAGATTTAATATATATATATATATATATACATATATATATATATATATATATATATATATGCAGTAGATTGCATAAGAAAGAATACGCTTAAATATTGAATTTTATTTAGTTATTTATTTTTGCTCAGCAATTTGCACATGAACTGTAACTTTTTTTAGTATCAGAAAATGTCTATTATTTTTATTGTAATTTGAATTCTTGAATATATAGTTTTTATTTTTATTATTATTTGCTGTCCGTTTCATTGAATTCAGAAAATCCATAAAATCCACAGGGAGAAAAAGGCTTTCTTGAAATTTATTGCGAAGAGTTGAGAATTTCTTGAAATAAATATCCGAATATATTTATATTTATCCGAACCATTGATAAAGTTTACAACAAAAATGCAAATAAACCTGGAATAAAAATAGAAACTTCTGTAAAGTTATAAATTTAAGTGATTTAAGATATGATCTTGATTTAAAATATAAACTTGATCAATGCAGATGGATAATCTACAAATTAATCATCACTACCAAACAATATGATTTTAACTAAACAAAATAATTTCACACATTTTCAGAACGATTTAGGAAACCATTTATTTTACTTTCAAAGATCAATTCCCATTTTACAAATGTTTGATTCAAAAACATTTTTTCTGAACTATAAATTTATATCGAAATATATATAATAGAAGACGTTTCGATAAAATTTCCAGAAATATTTAACTCCATTCTTTTCTTATTTTCCAGAATCCATCAATTATAATAATTTGTTCTTAGGAAGAAATCTTTGAATGAACCAAAGGCACAAAAATCTATAGATAAAATAACAGAAAATTCTTCAACAATTATAGAGGAATATACTAAAAAGATGCAAATGATGTATATCCGACTCCATTTTCTCGAGAAATTCAGAGGTACTTCCAGGAATTTCATTTTTAACTGCGTTTTGATGACGTTTACTTTTAAAACACTGCTGGAAATAAAATTTCTTCGGTAAATATTGAATGTCAAACTTTCTTTTGATAATATTTTGGTTTTTTTTTTAACAATTTTTGTGATTTAACATTTTTAGAAAAACACACTGCAACTTACTGAAGTGTTTTTAGATTGATAAAACTAGGTTTATAAAATCTTTTTTCTTCATTTCCGATTATAAATAATTTTGTGGGGTAATTATTTAAATAAACCGATACTTCGTCAAGTATCAAATACATTTTCATTTATTTTCTATTAAATATTTTTCATTGCTCGCTTAATTCCTTTAATTATCAAAGGTTAGAACATTGAATATGCCTTAAAAATAAATCTATGTTTATTTAAATAGATTCCATGTGGCATTTTTCTAATTAATAAGTTAGATTTCAATTCTTTAATGTCAGAACAATCTTTAAAATCGTTTTTTCGTTTGATTTATTTAACACAAAAATTTAAAATATTGTCATTTTGTTATCAAACATTGATTGCAGTAACATTGATATTTATTTTTTATTAAGTGAAATAACAGTCGTTACTGTTTACTTCTGAAACTCGATATCCGATAGCGATATAAAGTTTCAGGCTCATCAAAATGTTAAAATGATATCATTTGGATATTTTAGAAGCTATGCTTGATTTTTTAATGAAGTGAAAATACCTCAATATTTTTCACTGCAAATGATAATTTTCAAAGCTTTTCACAAAGGCTTAACTCTAATGACACTTTATAGGCTTTCCCTTTCTTTTATTCAACGATGCAATGGCAATTTGTCACTGTCATTATTACCAGGGAGTAATTATAAATTAAGGGAGAAGGAGGAGTCAAGCATTGATTGTCATTAATAAGCAACTACATGTTAAATTTTACTAGACAGATTTTGGGAGGTAAACCAATTAAGAAATGTATATGAAATGTATTTTTGATGTAATTTTAAAAATGTCATGAATTAACGAATTCAGTGTATAAAATATTAAGAAAGTGAAACTAGAGATGCGAATTACCAACAAATCTGGATTTAAATTTATTTATTCAAAAAGAAAAATTTGAAACACATTATTTTGAAACAGATTATTGGAATGCCAAGAGCTTGTGTTTGGAAATTGATTGAATTGTAATGGAATACATATACTTTGTTTTTGGAAATGTTAAGTGATATAATTTTTTCGAAATAAAAAATATGAGGTTAAATTTAATGTTTATATTTAGTGCGAACAAATATTTTAAACAGTTTAAAATTTTTGTCTTAATTAAAAAACGGGACGTTACTATGTAGTACAGTGATTCTTAACCTGTGGGGCGTGCCCCCCTAGGGGGGCGCAAGCACACTAATGGGGGGCGCGAGCATATCCAAAAGAAAATGTTATTTAAAAAAATGATTAAGTGACTGAAAAGAAAGAACACACACACATACACATACAAAACAAAATACATTTCGACATATTTAATAATTAACTTATTAATTAAAACAACTTATTAAATTAAAAACAAATTTAATAATTATTGGTGACTTCCTTGGACCTGTCTGGCAGAGCAAAGTTTTTAAAAGGAGGGTTTAATATTAGAGAGAGACATTCTAGTTCTTTTTCTATATTTGGCTGAGAACTATATTTTGTCTTCAAAGAAGCCACCGCAGAAAATCCAGTTTCATAAAGGTAAGACTTTGAAAATGGTAGTAGAAAGCGAAATTTTTAGTTTAGTTTAGTTATATTAACGTCCTGCTTAAAGCAACACGTGGGCTTTTTTGGGACGGACCTCGTAATTTTGAACCAAGATCAGATGACGAGGACCACACCTGAACTGGCATCCCCCTCTCCAAACCACACCACACCAGCGGGAGGACATTTGGTCTAACAGATTTTACGTGCAAGAGACCCCCTCACACGACGGTTCTTCGGTGGAATCGAGTCTCGAACCTGAAACTCTCCGGTTCCGAAGACGAGACCTTACCAACAGGCCACCGCGGCGGCTAGAATGCGAAATGCTCTTGTTTTTAGAGCAGAAAACTCATCATCCCCTCCTACCCAAAATTCAAAGAGTGATTTATTACTAAATTGTCTTTTGGTTTCGTCGTTTGCCGCGAAGTCTATGAAGGTTTCTTCCTCTTCAATTGAGAGTCCTTTGGGAGTATTTTGAAATGGATCCCTCACCCACTTGTAACTTGATATCAGTTTGTCGTCAGCAAGAAAGTACTTTTTAAAATTCTTTGCTAGCATTGCTAAATGATTTTCAGTGGTTCCAAAAACAACTTTTACATGTTGTTCTTCAGCCTTGTAAATGTTAATAAAATCATTCAAATTTGCAAACATTGTTAAGTTTTCTTGCTTTAAATTTCTGCTAAAAATTAAAATTTTCTACAAAAAGCATTAACTTTATCATTCGTATCCAATATATGTGTATTTGCTCCTTGCAGTTGACGATTCAAATTATTTAATTTCTCGAATATGTCGACCATGTTGCTCAATTTCATCACAAATAAACTATAGCGAAAATTCTCAGCTTCCGGTATGTTTTCCTCTTCTAGGAAAGCGGCGATTTTTTCTCTTAATTCATAAACACGTTGCAAAAATTTCCCACGTGATAACCATCTTGCCTCGCAATAAACTAGTAACACTGAATGTACTGCACCCATGTCTTTACAAAGTGCGGAAAAGATTCTTGATTTCAGGGGTCACATTTTTATATTATTTACTACGGTTACAACAGTAGTTAACATAATATTCAAACCAGGAATCATTTCTTTTTAAGCCAAAGCTTCTCTGTGGATCATGCAATGTGTCCAGACGCACTGTGGCGATTTTTGTTTCACAATGGCTTGAATACTTTGGAATCTTCCGGACATAGAACGAGCACCATCGGTGCATATTCCGACGCAATTTTTCCATTCTATGTTTACCTCGTTCATAAAATCATTTAAGATAGCAAATAATGCGAGTGCTGTTGCTTTGAGTTCTATTGGTTTGCTGAAAAGTAATTACTCTACTACTGACAAAATCTAACATAGGCAATGAAATGAGCATCTTTATTACTATCTGTTGCCTCATCGAGTTGTATTGAAAACAACTTGTCACGTAACTTCAACAAAAGCTGACACTCTACATCTTCAGCTATATCAGCAATTCGACGGGCAACAGTATCATTTGAAAGAGGTATATACTGCAATTGTTTTGCAAAATTATCTCCAAGCATAACTTCTACAATCTGAATTGCGGTTGGCAAAATAAGCTCTTCACCAATGGTGTGAGGCGTTTTTACATCTGGCTATTTTATATGAAACTTTGTAAGAGGTTATTAAAGCTTTTTCATTCACAGACAAAGTTTTTTTAAACAAGGAATTTTGCGTTTCATATGATTTTAATTTTAATTCGAAGAATTCTCTGGATTTGTTTACGTACTCACTATGAAGCGTTTCCAAATGTCGTTTAAGTTTATTAGTTTCATGCTGTCTGCCGCCAACATTTTTGAGCAAATGATACACGGAGACCTTTCTTTTTCATTTACTTCAGTACTAGTGAATCCAAAATTTAAGTGTCCTTGAGAATATTTTCTTGATTTTATTTTCGGAACCACGCTCGTCTGTGTACTTGTTGATGCTTGTCTATCGCCTAATGCTCGTTTACACCCGCTTAAAAATTTATCCATGATTCTGGTGCCGTGAATATTTAATACCGTGAATTGCAATAACACGAAAATATATATAACATACACATTCAGAATAGATTCAATAGCGATAGAAGGATCGACTCGAGTGAGATTGTCTGAAATTGAAATTGGCGTCATAGAACTTTCTCCTTCTCCCTATGAGAAAACATTTGTTCACATCTGCGCACGCTCCTAACTTAACTTTTAAGCTAACCAGACAAATTCCAGACAAATGAAAATTTCTTGTAGAACCGTGAGAATGCCCGTCATGGCGGAATACAAGAGATTGCAAAATGTCAATAAATTTCCTTATTCCTGGTAATTTGTAAAGTTTAAAATTAAGGTTGTAGGTTGTAAAGTTGTAAGGTTTAGCGCCAAAATACTCAAAATACATTATAGTATACATTTTATTGTATGCGGTGGGGAGGGGGGCGCGATGAAAATTATGATTGAAAATTGGGCCGTGAATGCTAAAAGGTTGAGAAACACTGATGTAGTACCATAAAGGCAATTTTAAAACGGCCCATCGATGTTTAAAATTCTTTATATTACTATAAAGAAATGTTTAAAGAGGGATGTTATTATAACTATAATATGTTATTTTTAAAGCAATTTAAAGTATTTCATTCAATTTAAATCATTTTGAAGTTTATCTGTACACACTACCAAAATTATATATAGCATTGTTTTAAATCTAAAATATTATATTGTCTCAGCAACATATTAATAAATGAAATATGCTAAAATATTCAGAAATATCAAATTATTTTAAATATTAAATTATTTGGTATAAAAGAAATGAGCTAAGCAATTTATAAAATCCGAAGCTCATCATTTATTAATACTGAAATGTTCAAGGTGAAGTAATAAAAATATTACAAAAATTGTCTACGAAAGGAAATAGGCACATTTTCAAGGAATTAATCAAATATGCTTCAAATAAAAAAATCTATTCGTTTAATTTCTAATGAAAAGACAAAGAAAATTTAGCCATTTAATATTTTATTTTTTTATATTCTCTTACCCGATTTTAGCAGAACAAGAAACTAAAATTAAATAAAGATTGCAAAAATTCTTTAATAAAAAGAAGAGCAAGTAAATTTAATTTGAAAGTCTTTGATTAATCAAGAAAAAAATTTTGTACCTCACTCAAATAAAGTAATAATGCTTATTTTTTAAGAAACCCAAACTGGTTTTCATTTAGATTTAAGTGCATTTTCTTGACATAAGAAACTTATTATTCATTAAATCTATGAAACTCTCAAATACATCTTTATGTAATGAATTCAAATGTAAATCAAAATTCCACTTTGCGAAGACAAAATTAAGTCCTTTAAAAGATTTTACACATATTTTTCTGACTTAGATTTTTATTGGCATCAATTTTGATTTAACGAGTTAGGAAGTCGGTGTCATAATATCGCCTACATGTCTGTAATTCTTTAACTGTCTTTAAATTTCTATCCCTGATGCCAAACAAATGGATTAAGCTGCGAATTATTTTTCAATCTTTATATATCCGATATATTCTTTCGTGCTCCTATATCAGTTTGTTCAATCTTAGCAAATATTGACTTAATAAGTTTAACTCCAATGCCTTCTCAAAACTCATAAATTGATTTTTACATCCATCTTGCAATATATTCATTTAATAATCAGTGTACCTTGGGATTTACACTAATTTGATAAATTAAAGTTTCTCATATAAATAAAGAAATAATCATGTAAATCAGATGAACTCTCAATTTTGTTTTTTCTTAATAATAGCAATTTATTAAATGCTCTAAATTACATGTTTTTAAATATATCACGATTCGTGTTAATATAGGTACAAGGTGTCTCCAAAAATTAACAATTGCTTTATGCGTTAAACATTGATCATAGACATTTACAGTAAATTATAAAGTTACGTAAGAAAAGGTGTAAAATGTTATGAAATCGAATAAAATTTTCGGGGATTAAGCTTTAAAAAGTACAAAATTTAATTTTTTACTCGGACATCGTACAAAACAATTCTCATTTAGTAAAATATGTCCCATTTAGTAAATCAATTTATGAGTTTAGAGAAAGTATAGGAGTAAAATTTATTAAGTCATGTACAAAATTTCATTACTTTTTCAAAAAACGTCTCAAAGATATGAAACTACATAAGTGTTGACTTAAACCCCTTATCGATGCCTGGGCTTAAGTTCACAAAGAGTACAAAACCATGTCGGATGTTCGTGTTTTAGGGGTCATACAGGAATTAACAAAGAAAGTAATGATAGAATAAATAAATAACAATTTTGCTATTTATCGGTTCAAAAGTATTAAAAAATTTTTTAAATAATAATTGAAATATTACGTGGCGTTCAAAATGATTTCCATCCCTGCCAATACAGAGCTGCATTCATTTGACACTGTTTCAAGTTCTTGTTAGGTGATGTCAGAGAACCCTCTAAAATATGTGTAAATGATTTCTGCTTCATTTACAACAAATAAACCTCAGTACCCATCCCACAAAATTTCCACAGACATATATTTGCATACGAAAACATTTTAATTTCTTACAAGTTCACTGAATGTGCTATTTTTAAGTTATATTCTATATTTCATAATATGAGGCATATTTTAGAATTTTCAAGATAAAATTCTGAAATTTTGTTCATGACCTTATCAGAGGAAGGAGAGCATTTTACTCACTTGTCCCGGGTCCGTATAAAAATGTATACATGTATATATATATATTCATATATAATGACCTCTACAAATAATATTATCTTTAATTCCTGAAAAATACTCATTTGAAATATGAAAGCAATTATAGAGAATAATATCGTCCCTGTCTGAGTTTCTGATATTAATTTAATGATCGTTGATTTAAATCTGAAACAATTCGAATAATTGCTGATTATTAACCCAGATTACCATATAGATGTTTTGACCAATGCCAGGGATGAACCCAGATATCAATACAACCATTTATACACACCCGGGGAAGGTGAAACTATTATCAAAGCAAACAACAACTTTTACAAAAAAAACAACTTTTCAACAACATATCTAACATACCTTCTGTTGGTACTGAGTATAATAATGCGAAAAAATGTTGAATAAAGTTAGGAAATTAATAGGCCTTGTTTCGTTAAAGGAAATTATTTACAAGATGTCATCCACAAGGTACGAAGTTGTTACGTAACGCTACAAAATGTAATGTTCCAAATGTATATTTTTTTCGACAAAAAATTCATTTACAGAAAGAAAGAAAAAATAATGCATGCAAAATAACAAACTCAAACTTGAATCATTATTAAAAGGTAAGAATACTAAAGTAAAAAAACGTAAAGTAAACTTATTTTTTTAATAAATATTCCAGAATTTTTATGATGAAACATAAATGTAAATAAAAGTAAAAATGAAATCTAAGATCGCAAATTTTAAGTTATCATATGAGAACGTTATTTTTAAGAGATTATTTGTCGTAATTAATTTAAGTCATTAATCAGTTTAAACCAGTTTGACACATTGAAGCGGATTCTATGTCGGTCTCTATCCTCCTTCTCATCTCTCTCTCTATATATACTATTTCCAAATAATAAAATATTTACCAATAAATTCTTGAACATATTTATTTATATATAATTTGTATGAAAACAACATTTTTGTAAACACAAATTGCTATTTTCTAATTAATGAGATCATAAAACAGTTTCATAATGGATTAATATTAGAGCAAAAGTCAAATCCTTCAATGTTTCCCGCTTAAGAATGAATGAAATGATATTTGCCCGAGTAAAGTTTATGAACATTTTATAAAAATTAAATTATATAATTTCCTCAGAAAAAATTAGCATTCCATAAAATAAAGCTATGATGCCATAGTTCTACATCAACATTTAAAAACACATCTGCTTTCAAGGAAGCACACTTATAATGCAATACTGGTAAAAACAAGTAAAAAATGCATGCGATTAAAAGATGTTAATGAATAGAGACATTTGTGCTTTATTTATTGTCAATGCGATTTCGAGTTTCAATTATTCATTATTTACGCGCGCTTAAAACCTCCATATCCAAAAGCAATATCCTGCTCTTACTTGATAATAATAATGTATTACTGTAAATAAGTAAAAGAAAGATAATTCGCATTATATTATTTTTCTACAGATTATTAATTTTAAAAATTCAAGTAAAACCAGAACAAACTTAAAATACTGGCAAAATGTTGGTTATTTAGATACCTGATACTGATAAACAAATTTCTTTAAGAAAAATAGTACAATAATTTTTTTACATAAATCTTTTTATTAGAAAAATGCTTTTTTAAAAAAGCCTCATTCTTGAGTAATTTTAAGATATGTATACTTTTAATTCAAAAATTCCTTGTTAAAATTCAGAAGATCCATTGCTATCATCTACGAGTACTGCTAATTTGCCAAATGCAAAGAAATGCTTGTTGATTCATCATATTATCCCAATCACTTGACTTTAATAAGCTATTCATTTGAAAGTTCATAGAAATTAGTAATGTATGTCAACAAAAGGTCAGTTGTAAATATTTTATGACTTTACTAAATAATTGATCAATTGAAAAACTATAATATCTGTGAATTTATAACAATCATTGGTTTTTAAATTAATTCTTTTAAACCTGCTTTTTTTATAAATGCTAATATAATCATAGCATTATTTTTATTCTGAAAATTGTATTTATGCTGTTAGTGCCAGACATAGGATATGTATTTTATTACATGTAATTTGAAAATGTTACGTAATAAATTTATTAAATAATGTTCGAACTTTAAATAATCCAAATTCAGTTTGAAAGAATTAGAACTTAATGTTTAAAAATACTGATTCAGATCCATTTTTTTGAGCTTACTCCAAGTATTTCATAATGTTAGAGTATTTTGAATTTTTTAATAGATAAAAAAATTAATTACTGGTTATGTTAAAGCAATACGATTTTTATATTGAGATTTAGAAGACTTTCTTTTATAGCAAATTTTGTATTAAGTGCTTAAGGAATTAATGGATTTTAAATAAAAACAAATTATGCTATTAATTAAATTATTGAATAGGCAATAAATTATTAAAAGATTTTATTAAAGAAAATAATCGGTAAAAAGAAAGGACTTCAGTATTTTTGACGAGAAAATGAACAGTGCTAGATCAATTTTTGTGAAATTTTTTATACTTAATAATTGTTTTGCTAATTATTTAATAAGAAGTAAAGATAATAAAATTTTTCTTTGTTGACTTAAGTGAGAATTGAATTAAATTTGTTTATATTACTTGCTTATTAATATTATTGATTTTTTAATTCCTTTATAATAGGTAAAAACTTTTGAAAAACAAGTACAATTTATATTTAACTTAAAATTAATCAAATAATCACAAAAATAAACAAATATATCTATAAAATGTGGAAGAAATAAATTAAATCTTAATTGAATAACATATTTAGTAATACAAAATCATAAGAATATGCATGTAACAATATTTTAAAAATAATTTATCTGTTTTAGTCTCATGCAATCGCAAGGAATATAATCAGCATTATTTTTTCACTTACAGAACATCAATGTATAACTTTTCTCACAATGATCTTGTTCTTTCAAAAACAAAAATACATTCTCCTAATAGTACTTTAACCTGCAGTCTTGTAAATAACAGATAAAACGACAGATGGCAAGTATTGAATTAGGGACAGAGGGCCTAAAAATTTAATTAATATCAAATCTCCGTCTGCTGAACAACTGCCTCGCTATCTTATCTCAAAATTGAGATACGCTGTGGGCATTCAATGAAACCGATATTATTCTAAGATTCTTTCCTACTTGGAAACCGCAGAAATAATTTTTTTCCGAAGGTTTTTAACGAAAATCATGATATTTCAAGAACTTTTTAGTTAACTGAAAATGATGTTACATTTTCATGTCTATGTTTTACTATTATAGATAGATTTTTGTTTTGATATTAAATTTCAAAATCATTCCCTACTGGTTCATACAGTAGAACGATTAAATATTCATATTTTAGTGAAATTATTATATAATCATAAAATATCAATTGTTTTAATATTTTACTTTTATTTTCACTTTAGCAATTATTTTTAAACTTTTTCACTGTTCAAAGTGGTTTAAAGATTATCTAGCCACTTAAAAATAGAAATAAACTTTTTCAAAAAAAATCCAATTTTTAGATTAAAATTATATTTGAGAAGTGAATTTTCAAGGGAATATTGCTTATTCAGAGAAATTTTAAATAAAAATATTGCTATGTAACAAAATCTTATTAAAATCAATAAATTTATAATTAAATAATAATGAATAAATAGAACTCACCACTTTTAAGTTTTAAAATTATACGTTTCTCCTAACTAAGTCAATGTTTTTTAATCTAATTTTAAAATATGTACGACTATAGTGGTTGCATACATAAATAAGGAATATTTATGTAACGGAAGAGATATTTTGAAATTAGCAAATGATTAAAAATAGTTATTAATTTTTTTCATCTCGAAATTAAAAGAAAAACGTTTGAAAAAGTTTGATTTCAGATCATTTTTAAAAAACAAATTTGAATTGAATTTGAATTTTTCAGCTTTCTTAGATTTTTAAGTACTTTATCCTTTACAAAATTCTTTAAATACTAAGTCTTAAATATTTTTGCTTCCCGTTTGCTTTTCATGAAAATTTCAAGCAATTACTGTTAAATTTTTCCAGTCCCAATTTCAAACTGTATCCATTTCGAATTCCTGGCAAACGTTTTGCATTGCAACATACAACTTCGAGGGGTGAATTTTAATTTAAAACTCGAACCAATTTCTTGATTTGTAATTTATAATGTTGCTGGAATTCATAAAACATTCATTCATTGGATGGATATGAATCTCATTTTCTATATAAATATGTCTATTCTGGCTACATCTGTAATACTGACTTTCAAGTCTTTTAACATTCATGATACATTCAAACACTACCTCAACAAAGTAAATCCGTAATGCTTGATAAATAGCTTAGCGAACAGATACTTTATATATCATTATACTAAAAAAGCATTTCTTTATGAGGAAATTTATAGAAATTTGTTTAGAGTACAAGCAGAATTTTGAATGTAAACTCTGAACAAGTGATGAATTTGTTCATAAATTCATTCATGCCTTAGCGTCTCACTGTCTGAAATTCTTTTAAAATTATTTATTTAAAAAAGGAGATTTAAATCTTCCATTTTGAGCATTAAATTTGCTATCAAATATGTGATGGAAATTAATAAAATATCCAAGAGTATATTAGAATTCCTATAAATAAAATTTAAATTAACCGAAACACAATAATGACTTAGAGTGATGCTTATTAATTAATGTAAAAAAATCACATTGAATAAAAAGAAAATCTCACTTTATCTTTTTAAGAAGAACTTAGGACAAACAATCTCTTCACCGGGAAGCAGCACAATAAAAATATGGAATGAGATATCAGAGTTTCAGTCATCATGGCATTCATATATTGAATCTCAAATCTTTTAATACCAGTTCAGTTTAGCTAAATTAACGTCCCATTTTAAAGGATCACTAGGTTTTCATGGGACGGACTTCGTACTTTCGAATCAGAACCGGATGATGAAGACGACACCTGAGCTGATACTTCCTATCAAACTTTCATATTCACACAAGCGATAAGACTCCAATGGTGTCTTTACGTGTACTATATCATGTCGTTACTTAACGTTTACAAGTCCTTTCTTTAGTGGAAGTGGTTTAGAACATGGAACCTTCCGTTTCCGAAGCCGAGACCATTATGTCAGACTAGTCATTGAATACAAAATACTGATATGAAATTTCTTTAATTTCTAGAAGTTTTGAATATGGTTGTAATATATATTTTTCAAAGATAGGATAACTGAATAAGATTTCGAATCCGTAAATTTAATTTCATAAATAAATTTATTAATTGAAACGAAGTAAAATATTATTATTTACATAATTAAAATCTTTTTGAAACTAAAATTGGAAAAGAAAATTTTGATGGATCGGAGAAATGTTAAATAAATATTCCTTTGAGATGCTGTATAAATTTTATGCGAATAAGATTTCAGAGTTGATTTAGTTTTCAGTATTCTATATGTGAAACAAAATGTTGGTTAAGAAAATGTTTTTAAAATTTTATATTTTAGTTCACTTTGATATTTCATATTTTCATTTCAAATTAAATGACATAAAAACTTGTGATATTTCCAGTTACAATTAACAAAACGGTTTTAAGTTTCAAAAATTATATAGGTTATGTGACTATCAAAATTTGAAGCTTAAAAATGTTTTGTTGAAACCGTTTTTAAAACCAAGTTAAATAATGGGAAAACTTAATATCCTTTAATACTTAAGAAAATAAAAGCTCAGTAGGATTAATGGTTGTTGGCCAAAGGGGATCACAACTCTATATAACAAATTCTTAATTTTATGCATCTAAATGAACTTACTTCTACGTTCCACGTTTACATGTACATGGATATTTGAATTATAAGATAGATACTTCATTGGCGGAATCGATTGAAAAGTTGATAATTATCGACTAATTTAGTAATTTGATAATTATCGACTAATTTAGTAATTTGATAATTATCGACTAATTTAGTAATTTGATAAGTATCGACTAATTTAGCAATTTGATAATTATCGACAATTTTAATAATTCTCCATTTTTTAATTATGTGCTGAATTTCATCTTTCCACGGTCAAATCTCATTCAAAATTTAATACAAAATACAGCCTTTATTTTGGAGATTTTCTAAATTTTCTGAAATACATTTAAATATAGCGAGATTCCGTGACCCTTTGTCAAAAATCCTAGGGATTCTTCTCAAACAATTTTTGTGAACATGAAAGATAATTTACCAAAGCTAGATACAAATAAAATAATTATTTCATATACTACATACATTGAACATTATAGTCATCTAGTTAGGACTAATTTCGTCAAGAAAACATAATCTTGAATGATTTTGTCAATTTGATTTTACTTACATTACTTATGATTGCAAACATTTTCAAATCAATTTGGTAAAATACAGAATCAAATATCTCTATATACGCATATCAGACAAATTAAGACGATATTATGTACTTTAAAACTAATTTGATTTTCTAAAACATATCACATTATTTATCAGACTTGCAATACGTATAAAATTAGTTTATATCTTAATTGTTTATAAACTGGTTTCGTACATGAAAATTCTTTCGAATGATTGTTACGTGAAAATGGCAGTTCACTGATAACAAGACGGTTAGTCTTTTAATATAGATTGCTTAAAATACGTGAAGTTAAATTACAACCATTCCGAAGTGGAATCTTAATTAAAGACTTACAACAGGCAGAATGAGTCTGATTTAAATCATTTAAAGAGCGAAGTACTTGGATATTCAATGAGTTATTAACTACTTTAAACGTATTCAATTATCTAAAAGGAATTCTTTTCAGCTGCCTGGAGGAGTAAATAAGAGTTGGAAGCATAATTTGTGGATAGTATTTCAGATTAAAACGTGATCTGACGCTGATATTTAGAGACTTATTATGTAATACAGAGCACTTAAAGTAACTGGTTACGTTCGTAGAGAAATGTAGGATTGGAGAATGATAGTTAAAGATTTGAAGATTCTATTTTATTTATATTTATTAGACACAATTTCCTCATTTATGCTCTTGCTTCTATGCTAATCAAAATTTAAGCTTACTATTTCTGTCTTTTTCTCTATATGCTGTTGTTTCTTGTATCATTTGTCATAGACAAGCCTGCTAAACAAGTCAATGAATTTAAGGTGAGATTTGTAGCTTCTTTTGTTTCAGTAGTATCATCTAATATCAACAATATAATTTAGCTACTTATAAGTCACAACTCTTCTTACAAGGTGGACTTCAGAAACACATTTTATCCATAAATCGTAATTTAAACTTGAATCAGAGAAAGATCAAATATAAAACAAAACGATCACCTCAGTAGTATTGTCTCGAAAAATTTGTGACCACGGCAGATTTACACTTTGCACCAGCCACGTTATACACGGATAGTCAGCGTTCGACGCAGTTCAAACTCGCTGTACAAGGCTATCCCGGCCTCACTCTCTCTTTACGCGTATAAAGTGATAGAGAATATATAAATAAAATAGAAACATGTTTGATTTGTTCAAAAAGTAATCTTTCTTTCCAAAAATATTTTCAATTCCTTGCATTATAGATTTACGTTTTTCAATAAAAAGCTTTCTTAATCGATTTATAAAGCATTTTAAATTGTTTCTTTTATTCGATTGATAAAATCCCAATGCTCAGACTGCTCTAATTCCATTTTTTGTCTGTCGCTTCTATCTCAAATTTTCAACCTTTTTTAACTTTGGGAACCTATGTAGATTCACATCATCCGATTCGAAATGCTACGAAATATTTTTGATATTTTATATAAAATCCAATGGTATTTTTTTGCATGTCTATGATATATTTTATGTTTGGCTCATGTATTAAAAGACGACCGAAAAAAGAATTATTCGGCATCCTACTGCTTCTTGAATGAAAGAAATGAATAAGTCTCCATCCCATTTAACATCACAGATTATACGTGAAGCAGAGAAGTTCCCATTAAATGCAGCAAATGGATCGACTCCTCCGCAGGAGCTGCCATTGACGATTATTATACAATTGGCAGAACCCCCATTTTTGTACCTAAAAAGGTGACAGAAATCAAATATCCTACGAAAGCTCTCTTTCATCTGAAATTCTCTTTGACTGAAAGAGAGATACAGATACATCGTAAATTCTTCTATTATACAATAATCTGCAAATTGCATGAAATGAACTTTTTTCCAGTTAGATCTTTCTATATTCTCATGAGAGTTAAAAGGATGAATTGTGCAACTGAAAATTGCATGCCTTTAGCACTAATTGAAGGGATAGTGATGAAGAAAGAAGCATTTCTGTTTATAGTAATTTCAAGAAAGTTTCTGATTTTCTATAAGGTTTATAATATATTCCTTAAAAATACATTATACATTTAATGGCTGAGAATAAAGTTAACTATAATCGGTGTTACCAACTTTATATACCATCATGCTCATTAAAAATTAATACAAATATATTGTAGTGTTTAAACAGCAAATTTGTTGTAGATTAATAACGCAAATGTATTTTTTGGTTCAAATTAATATCATCATAATTATTTTTGGTTGAAATTTATACCATCCCAATTTTTCTCGAATTCCCCCCCCCCCCAAAAAAATACATTTTCTATGATAGAGTACAGCTCCTTTCCTATGAAAAGTAGTAAATTTTGTTGAAGAATTTGTTTTCGCAGAAATCCTTTTTTACTGTCCAAGTTAAAAGTTTGGCATGGATCTTTATGAAAATATTAAAAGAAATTAGTAGAATATATTTGAATAACCTAAAATGAATTAAAAAAATGAGAGAAAACCCCATAGCTGTTTAATGTTGATGTGGGTCGTATTCTTATTATTTAATTGTAGAAGTATATATAATTGTACTGTATTGGCTGATATGTACTGTTGGAGATTTGGAATTTTCAACATTTGGAACTTTCATAATAAAGACAGAATTATCCATTAGAGAATCACGACTGCGAGGATGACTGTTTTCTATATATGAGAAGAAAATCTTATTTCCCAAGGGCAGAGGCAGATTAATTGTAGAATTATGTTATCTCCAATCCACTGAAGGGATGCATCTCCGACTGGATAGACAATGAGAGGTTGCATTCAAGGCGATAAAAATTACTTGTAGTCATAAAATTCCAATTTCAATCTTCGCTCTTTTCTCTCTGTTCTATTGAAAGCTCAAGATGCTTGGCCAGGGTGGAGGAACTTCGATTTAGTTAATGTTAGCAGGCCTTTGTTTAGGTTGACGAAATAATTTTGTGTATTTAGAATGAATAAAGAAATCTAATAATTTCGACATAAAGTTTGTTTATGAAAATCCTGTTATTTCCTGAGTGAAATTCAGTCTTCACTCCACTCAGAAGTTCATATTTTATTGCATTTTGAACCAAAAGAATCATGCGAAAGTCCTCTGAAGCGTTTTTTGGGCTAACCTATTATAGTAAAACACTAAGAAAGAATGGTTTAGTTTCAATTAAAAATAAAATATTAAAGATGAGTGTAAACATTCCAAAAATACGATTGTTTTGACACTAATATTTGAATCTTTCTTTCTGTTTTATGGAAGGACACTTCCTTTTTAAAGAAAGGATAATATTTTTAATTTTCAAGTAGTTAAGTCTGCGTAATTCAAGAGATAAAGTGCAGGCTTGTTTTCAGAACAATTACTGGAAGGATATATATTTATATATAATTTAATGGATGGAAACTGTTTTTTTTTCTTTACTACAGAAAATAGAAATCAAAATTAAAAACTTCTAGAGCAACTGAAAGAAGATTCGTGAAACATCGGAGGATTTTATTTACAAAATTACAAATTCAATTAATGTTCAGTAAAATTCATTTTTTGTAAAAATTAAATTTTTTAAACATTTTTTTTTTCATTATTACCAACAGAAAACACATGATTATTAAATCTCACTACTTATAAATAACGTTTTTATAGATTTTACGAATTCTATAAAAGAAAGTAATCAAATTGAATTTAATGGTTAAACATTGTATAGAAAAGTTTATATTAATTGTGCAATCAATAAATCAATTTCAAATTTTCATCATCTATTCTTCCTATCTTTTGTTTCATAGGAAAATTATTCAGAATTGTATATTATTTTCAATGTAAATGCATAACTGTTTAGCAAATATTTTCTACAATTCCGTACATCATAAAATTGCTAAAGCCGTGCCAAAAATGCGTTTAAGATAACATAAGATAGTAAAATTCTAAATCTAAAGCGAAAAAGTGGAAATGATGAAATAACTCAAAGCCCATTTAATAAAACTATTATTTATAATCATACTATATTTTTAAATAATAGTTTCATTATAGCATTATTATTTATAATTCATTATAGCACAATAATAGCATAATTATGTTTATCCAAGCTTAGAAGATCATGTTTTCCACACTTTAATTATTTAAATATACTAGAACATGTACCGAATAAAAGAAATAGATAATAAATAGGAAATTTTTCGGTTTAAATGTTTTAATATTGCAAAGATTACTATTAATTTTATTATCAACCTACCGTATATGCAAATGATTTCGGTTTACCAAACAAATATTTATTACAGTTTCCACAAATATTTAACTAAATAATTTGTGGGGATATATCGCATTATAATAATTACCATTCAGGGTTAGTTAAACATCTTTTTTTAATCCTTATTTTGAAGTTTATAATTCAGAAAATTTCTTGCAAGATAGAAATTCTTATTCAGAACATAATAGAAGCAAAATTATTATTATTTTTCTTGTGTTGGATATAATTCAAAAAAAAAATTATAGAATATCCTTTTCTAAACAATCTTAAAGGGGAATTTTTAACCATCTTAAAGACCACCAAATATTTTTCAAAATTTCTTAGCTTGTAATCAGTTTCTAACTATTCTGCATATGATTCAAATATTGTTAGGAGCATTGACATTTTTTCAAATTCAATTTTTCTTAACAGTTTCTGATTTTTTAATTAAAAAAAATAATTCGTGCTTTCCTACAAATCAGAAACTTTTAATGTGCATGTTTCCATTTTTTTTTCAAATCTCTAAGGTTTGAAATTCTAAAATTTTGTCTTAAATGCTTCATTATTTTCAACAGTTTCCAAGTTAAAAATAAATATCATTTATTCAGAGAATTACACTTCTTTATATCCCCTCATCGTTCCGTACAATATCGGCATCAGCTTTACAGGTTATTACAGGCATTATGTCATCTGAAAGTACAGCAGGAAGACATTTACATTAATGCCATACGCTCAAAGTCAGGTACTGAATTCGAAATTTTATTCAAAACATTTGAAGAAGTTTTTGAAAAGTCAAAAGTACTACTATTCACCTATTCAAAATACAAAAATTAAGTCTCAATAATAGAATCCTTCGAGGGGGATAATATTTTTAAATCAGAATCGGGAACATATAACGTTGATATTATGCACTCAGATATTTCATTAAAGTTCTTGCATTGAGAAGAAAACTTAAAAATTCCCATAATGTGTTTCACACAGAACTGAAAAAGTGCTACTATTTCAGCTAGTGAAGAATAGAAAAATTTTAAAACCTGCACAGTCGCTTCAATTTATAAATAACACAAGATCTCTTCACATCTCATCAATTTGTTCGAGACACCCAATCCCTTTTCCTCTAAAATCCAAATATTTGCTTAAGAAGGATCAAAGACCATGATTGTTATCAAGGTAATTAAGAAGTTGATAGTCTTGCCGAAGTATGTCTCGTCGAAGGGACTCCCTCTTTAGCTCTAAAATTCCGATGTTATCTTATACAACTTCTAAAGGAAATGGTATTAAGGAAATAAAAAAACGTTTGGGACTCTATAAACGAGAACAGTTCTGTTTGTAAAGTCATCAAAGCAATGAAATAAACAAATAAAACGTCTCTGGAAACATTAACTTTTTCTATAACGATCTAGTGTTGAAGAGCTTTTAGAAACTCATCCTCAAAAAAGAATGGTAAACATAACTGAATTCTTATTTGATTGTGAGCAATTACTCCAAATAGGTTAATACTATCAAACTTTCCATGAAATATCTTAAAACCTTCTACATTTTTTTAAATTATAGGGTGCCTTAATCCACTTCTAGCTCCTCATTTTTATACATTTGATTCATCTTTTTTGTAGTATTGTTTAGTCACTCATCATTCTTGTATTCCAAATATTATTCCCTCTAGTTTTTAGCAGTTTTGTATGTAATCATATTTTTGTCACTAGTATGTCTAAATGTAACTATCTGCAATGTTTGTTTTTAATAAATTGCCCCTACATTTAGAACATGAACTCTAAAAACGTGGCGTTAAGTGTAAAGCAAAGTTTTACCAGTAGCACTATTTCCTGCAACGTAGCCTTACATATACATAGAAATAGTTAATAATCAATTTCTTTTATTTTATCCACTTATTTATTTTTATTAAAAAATAATACTGATAGGCATGCGCTGTTATTTAAAACATGTTTCGCATTTTCAGTGTTGGCGCAGTTTGGCCATGAATGTCTCTTGCGTCGATAACCCGAACAACAATTACGCATTTTCAATGTATTCTATTTGTGCTCTATCGCCATCTTTTGTTTGATTTTTGTAATAAATATTTTAGTTAATAAATGCTAAGAGGATTAGATTCAGCTCATATCGACTCTGGTCCTATATAACTTATTCTAATGACGTCGAAAGATGGAACCTTATTACCCTGATAGCACAGAATGCTACATAATATTGCACAATATCATATTACATTATGAAATATTAAATAATTGTATTCAATATTAAAAATATTTTAATCACAAAATATTATGTAATATACGTATGCAACTTGGTGCTTGCTAACCCTGTATATTAAAGCTTTAAGAAAATATTGATATAAGTCTATTGTTATGAGTTTAATCATTCCAGATTTTTTATAGAATATATTCTTCAATATGATTTAAAATAATGGTCTTTTTTTAAACAATTTAAAAGAATGATATAATTAAATTATTCATTCTCTCTCTTTTTTTCCAGCTTTATTGAACATCAGCCAAACTTCAGAGTACTTTCAGAAGATCAGCTTAAACTGTATCCGAACGTAGAAAAGCTGTAAGTACATTTAATTTTTTTAAAGTATTCTTTCTTTGAAGATTTCATTATGTAAATGCTACTCTTTATGGGATATAAAAAAGGAAGTTCTTTCAAGTTATTTCATTTGATATGAGCATTCAATCTATTTTCCTTGTCTCTAAATATTTCTTTTGCTCTTTCAAGTCAGTTTATTTAAAGAATAGTTTATTTGAATTTTGTTTTGTTTTTTTTCATGTAATTATTTTTAAAGAAAACGAAATATTTTAATATTCTGCTATATTTAAGAATGGGTGTCATTACAAACAAGTTATACAAACATTTGTTTTAATTGAATATTTATAGCAAAATTAAGTAAAGACAAATAATGCAAGACTTTTTTGCATCAATTATTACATTGGATAAAAATTTTGTAATTAAACAAATAAAGAATTTTAAATCAATAAAAAAGTACTATATTTGAAAAATATCAAACATGAAAAAGAAATTAAGCTCATTTTTTAATTAGTGGTCAGAATATTAATTTATTAATAATTTAATACTAAAAAAATTAATTCATATGTCTATAACTGCAATTACTATTAAATAATTCGACGCATTAGAGATTTTTTTCAGAAACTACATTTTTATCATTTTTTAAACTTTACCTTCTAGAATATAAATACATTCAATTAAATCCTTGTTAATCCTTCTGTTTCAATCAATAGCAACTTTTAATTTGTTTACTAATTTTTCGAATCCATATTGAACTAGGCTGATAATAAATCAAATGTATTTCAAATTCTACTCGAATTGGGACTAATTCAGTTTATGAAATGAAATCACATCAGGATAAATAATAAATTTGTGCAATTTTGATTCTTCAATAACTTTTTCTTCGTCTGGTTTATCATGTATATCTAAATCTTTGATATTTTTTCAAGTTTTGGAAGTCCTTGTAGCTTCTTGTAATAATATCATTTCTGAAAACATGCAGTTTAGCATCTAAAGTAGCGTAAATAAGATCTATCATGACGATAATTATTTTGGTGGGGATTTGAAGCTTTATGTTCAGCTCATTGAAATTTGGCCTATGTCTGTAAAGAATATCAATTTTGATAACCTCTTAATATCCAACAATTGTCATTATTGTTCAATTTTCCCATAGTTTTGCAGAAAACAGTCTTATTTCTCCCAAGCAATCAACAAATCTTTGAAACGCATCCCTATGACTCAACCAGCTAATATTATAATACCATTAACCAATTATCCACCGAATTGATTTCATCCAATAAAGCATTGCACTTTTGCTTATTTAAAGCCTGCGACGGTATCTTAGCATAGAAGACTTATTGGTAAATGATACAGTGAAATTCAAGAATTGAATGTCCTATGTCTGTTGGAAATAAACAAATGAAGCCATTTTTTGGCCACCCTTTTTGTATCGCCATCAGTTACTAAAACAATTCAAACCAATTTCTTTCTCAGCCGACAAATTTTTAATGGATTCTCAGCCTAACGCAGCCTCTTTGCAGAAGCACGATGGTGCAAACTATTGATATAGTCCAATTTTCTTCTATACATAAAATAAAAAAGAGAATGGGAATATGTTCGCTACTACCGATCACTCACGTTTGCTCGTAATACTTATTAGTGAACTTTGCAATTGTGAATTAAAATTATTATTATTGAATTATTTTGATCGGCGGTATGCCCAAAATATAGTGTTGCATGCATTAATGACACGAGTGCCACTAGTTCGAGATTTCTCAGTGCAGACTTGCAAAACTTTTGGATTATAGATCCATCATATTTTCTATTTTTATGCACTTTACTGATTAAGAGGACAGTGGACTTTGAAATAAGCAAAAATGTATGAAAGCATTCATTCAATTTTATTTTAATTCCTTATCAAAATATATATTTATACTCAACTAAAATAGTATAATAAAATGTATTTAAAAAAGAAATAAATATTTAAAGGTTTAACAGGAAAAAACTACATCTTGAGTACTTTTGACAGATATTAGAATTAGAATTAAAAATCTCTGAAATGCTTTAATTTGCGTTCTTCTTAGAAATTAAATGAAATTGATAATAAAGATTTTGATCACACATTAAAAAAAAAAGGCTATTCATTTTACTCTTCATGTTCTTTTATTATGTAAA
>JAPMOQ010036534.1:157160-173034 GCA_026543055.1 Argiope trifasciata | reverse complement strand
ATATATATATATATATATATATATATATATATATATATATATATACTGATGGAAAAAAAATCCCAACACCAAGAAAAAATTATTGTACAGTAATGAAATTTTAGGAATACATTTGTCTAGGTAACATATTTAATTGATTAAAGTTTCAAGATCACAGGTAGAGCCATTGGCGAGAAGAACCATTTCAAATGTGAAATGTTGGTACATTAGTAACTGGTGTAACTGCCAGAATTTTGAATGCAAGCATGCAAACGTGCATGCATTGTGTCGTACAGATGTCGGATATCAGTTTGTGAGATGGAGCTAGATGAATGTTGCACTTGGGCGGTCAATGCAGGGACGGTTAATGCAGGTTGTGGATGACGCTGGAGTTATCGCCCAATAATGTCCCATAAGTGCTCGATTGGAGAAAGATCTGGGGATCTAGAAGGCCAAGGCAACATGTCTACACTCTGTAGAGCATGTTCGGTTACAACAGTGGTATGAGGGTGAGCGTTATCCTGTTGGAAAAAACCCCTTGAATGCTGTTCATGAATGGCAGCACAACAGGATGTATCACTAGACTGATGTACAAATTTGCCGTCAGGGTGCGTGGAATAACCACGAGAGTGCTCCTGATGTCATACGAAATTGCTCCCCAAACCGTAACTCCAGGAGTAGGCCCTGAGTGTCTAGGCCACAGACAGGTCATTAGCAGGCTTTCACCTGGCCTCCTTCTAACCAAAAAAGGGCTATCACTGCGACCGAGGCTGAACCGGCTTTCATCAGAAAACACAACAGATCTCCACTCCGTCCACCAATGAGCTCTAGCTTGACACCACTCACGTTGCAAACGGCAGTGGTTTGGAGTCAGTGGAATGCACTGTACAGGGCGTCTGGCTCGGAGCTGTCCTTGAAGTAACCGATTTTTAACAGTTCGTTGTGTCACTGTGGTGCCAACTGCTGCTCGAATTTCAGCTGCAGACGCAGTACGATTAGCCACAACCATACGCCGAATACGACGGTCTTCCCTCTCAGGAGTACCACGTGGCCGCCCGGAACCTGGTCTTCTTTAGGCAGTACCTTCCCTTGACCACTGCCGCCAATACTCATGCACAGTGGATACATTCCTGCCAAGTCTTTCAGCAATATCGCGGAAAGAAAATCCACCTTCTCGTAGCCCTACAACACGACCTCGCTCAAACTCAGTCAGCTGTTGATAATGGCTGCTTCGTCTTCTCAGAGGCATCTTTGACTAACATTAACCACCTTGACGTCAAATTTCAACTGTAAATAACGATCATGAACCTTACAGTGCTTATTGAAAGCAAACCTCATTTGCATGTTCATAGTGTCGCTATTAGCGCCACACTTACGCGCGTAGCTCGAAATTTGAATCGACGTCATCTTTCAGAGGTATAAACACGCCTACAAAATTTCGTTTATCTAGCACAGCTTCTTCCTAGTGTTGGGATTTTTTTTCCATCCGTGTATGTAGCATTATTATTGTTCAGAATACTATTTTAATTCTGAATCACGGTGGACTCCCCCCCTTCAGTCACGGCGCCCGGCTACCTAGCAACCTCCGCATCCCTTAGATGGCCGACCCTGCCTACAAGCATCCCGCAAGTGCAAGTAATAAGTATTCAAAGTTTTATCGCAACCCATGAATGTATGGCAGCCATAAGATATATATAAACAAACATTCATTTTTATTAGTATATATGATCAGACGAGGCCTTTTAACTATCGATTAAACCTGATATTTCTAAGGATCACAAAAAAATTTCTTAAACAATTATTAAAAATGCAGTTTTCTTAAGTGCTGTCAGTATCATGCAAAAAATCATTATGTGTTTTTCTCCTATAAATTAAAGTGCTAATCTTTAAATAATGAATTAACTTTTATTACTGCCATATTTTCAATTTTGTTTGATAAGAGCTTGTCACGTTTTTGCACACTCTTTTTTTCTTTGTCCTACGTTATTTAATCTTATCTAAAAATATTTAATCAGGTTCATCTCTAAAAAAATTCTTACATTTAATTGCATTTCTCATAAAAGGGCGAGTCTACATATTAACTATCGTTCTTTAATAGTTTTAAGTATTTTCAAATATTTACAACGTTTTTACAGAAGTGTTTTTCTGTTAATTTTGAATACATATATATGATACCTTATTTACACTTTTTCAGGGAGAGAATAATTCAATAATACTTAAGGAAGTCATTGTCCTTAACAGTTTCTGAACAAAGCATGTTATTTTTTTTCTTTATTGAAATGCATTTTACATTTTCAGTCTATTGAATTACAAATAATAAGAATTTGTAGTAACGTGTTTATGGTAAAGAAATTAAAGTTTAATACTCGCGATAGGCATGTATAGATAGCAGTGTTGTAAAAATCTCAGTTGTAAGTCAAATAAAAAAGGTTTACAAAAGAATCAGAATTCCTCGAATAACTCCTTGCTAATTCGGTTACGTGTGACTGATTTAATCTTAAAAATCCAGTATATTTTTTACGATACCTTCATTATTTTTTTATTTGCTTACCAGGGAATTTTCTAAAACTGATACTATTAAAAGCCATCTGAGCTTTATCAAACAAACGACAAGGCGCCAAACTCCATATGGAGTTTAATATGGCATGAAAAGAAAGATTCAATGAAAAAAAATCCCCAAAAATAGTCATAGGTGTATTTATGGTGCTACTGTAGCTTAACAAATCAGGGATTATCATAAAATGCGGATATAAAGCAAAATACAAATTTAGGCTTTTTTATGCAACAGAAGAGCTATAGTTTGGTATATAAAAACGTGTAGCAGGTCCAAAAATAAAAATATTCTATAGAAAGGAGCTAAGTGCAATTAACAAAATTGCTTCACATTATTGTAACAGGCGTTATGGATAAAGCTTTGTTAATTTAAACTGTACATTACATCCACAGCTCTTAGTGAGTTTCGAATCTGAGGGAGGCTACATAAAATGTTATGTAGCCTCTTCTTAATATCTTGAAGGAAATGATTAAAATGTTTGAGGAAACCGGCTAACTGAAAATTAATTAAGCAGGGGTCACAATCCTGAATAAGAAGATCTGTTAACAGCTATTACAACCGCAGGACACCAATGCTGATAACAACAGCCTTTAGAGTGTAGAGCGATGAAATTCATGCGAATTTTTCTACAGTATTTTGTCAGAAAGTACAATATTTTGTCTTTTTGGAAAGTCTTGTGACAACCACTCTATTATCTATTACTCATATGTGATTATAATAAATGACAGGAATTTGCTCTATTATTTGATATTTTAACTCGAGTACAGAGAGGCAGTGATTTCGCAAAGGAAACAACTATAAAGTGATGACGTCCACTTTTTTCTGAATGGGTTTGTTAACACGAAAAATAGCTGAAATTGAGCATCTAATCTCACAGCGCAAGGAAATATTAACTTTGATTTTAAGTCCCCATTTGTATAGACGAATTGGTAGACGACTGAATTAATCATTGTGCCATTCTTTTGTTGTGGATGATAACACCTTTTAAAAAGGATAAGTAACGTGGCGTGATACTCTTTAAAAACAAATATCCTTGCAAGCAGATGTGCTGATTATTTTTGTCATTTTCACAATTACAGCAAAGAGATTATCTCATCCAGTTAACATTTAAGCAGGATGGTTACAACACGAAACATTAATTAAAATACCGGAATTTATGAAACATATTTTTTTTTATTAAAGGATCATCAATCGGGCTTTTACAGATTCATGGGTGCTTTGTTCTTCTGACTTAACTCCATGCCCTTTTTGCGTTTGAGATTATTTGAAATCAAAAGTTAAATCCCTTAAAGAGCAACATAACATAGAAGGTGCAGAATATTCCTTGTGATTACTTCAGCAAAGAATATTGAGTAGAGAATACTTTGTATAACTGAGAATGACGATTATATTGAATATGAACCCCTAGAAAGTGAATACAGTGAATAAGTTTTAACATTTCCTTGTAATTTTCTATGATTTATTATTTTTTCTTTCCTTTATCTTTTTTGTGACACTTTTTTAAATTGTATAACGTTATAACACTTTTATAGGAAATGTAGAGAATTCACTTCTTTTAAAGTTATCCTGTATTCCATTTCATCAATCATCTTCACACTGAGTTTAGTCCCATGTCGATAATTAGATAGAGTTATAGATAGATTTGAACAGTATTTTTTATTACCCTGGCACATCCATTTTTTAAAAATTCCTTTTAATTTCTAAAATGCGTACAATCATTTTGTATTATAATAAGTGGTTAAGGTTTATTTTAGCAAAAAAAAGTATCCTTGAAAGAAAGAAAAAAGAAACATTCCATAATCTTCAGGCTACTATCTATTAAACTATAACATTAGATGCGTAACGAAATAAATTTTTTGTAACATAACTTCACTCACACATTTGCATTCTTACCCATAAACACAATATAATTTCACTACAAAAAATAACCGAAATTGCGAGACTATGCAACCAAAAACCGTATTTTAGAAACTTAAATATACCAAAAACTATTTATTTTAATACCAAAAAAGCCCAAAATTTCAAAACTATGCAGCCAAAATATACCAAAACCTATTTATATTACTGCCATAAAAACCAAACTTTCAAAACTGTATTTTAGAATCAATGCTCAAATTTTAATGGTAATAGAGCTTTTTTGAAAACAATATTCTTTAAATATTGAATAGAACATTTTCCTCAAAATGCAATGATGTTATAGTAAATTTTTGTCAATCTAATTGCATAAATTTTATACGGTAGGCATTGGAAGCAACTAAAACTATGCGATGTATTTGTAATACACTAAACTGACCAAATATTTTTTGAGCGAAACTATTCTGAATATTTCCATTTATACAACTGATTTTAGCTTGATTCTAATGCCTTCTCTAAAATTTTTACAATTTTCTTTAAAACAAATTATTTTTATTATCAGTTTCAAAAAATACTGAAGTGTAAACCACATATATGACTCTTTGCATTCATGGCACTTGAGTTAATTTGAGAATCATGCATCCAAATTTCTTTAATTTCTTGTTGATGGCTGAATTTACCTATTAACAAGTTTATCTAGACTGTTACAATTTAATCAACATAATGTCTCTTGTTTGAGTAAAAAATATTATAACACCAAGCCTTCTGTAATCTAGTAAAAGAGGGTGCTCCAAATCGATTATGATTATCATTCGGTAATAAAAATTTCAATTTGTCTGTCATGATTAACTTAAAAATAATCAGCGAAAAACTAAGTATTAAATCAGTTTTAATAAATAATTTGACCAATCATCAAAACAAATAACTTTATATATGTTTTTATAGTTATTTCTTTCTTTTTTAGTATAAAAAAGTAAATTAAAATTATAACTCTTTTTTTTATTCCAAATCAAAATTGAAATGGCAGAAAAATACCATCATACATAATTTCAGTAATTCTGGAATATTGCAGTCCAAAGAAAGCAAGAAGCGACTTTCGATCGAAATAAAATCTATTGTATTTACAGAAGAAATTATGAAGATTATCTAAGTAGGATTACCTTTTGTGAGAATTGAAAATAATTTTTTATATCATGTCTGAACAGAAATGCACCGACATAATATGATAAACAGGGAATGATATCAAAGCAACATCCTCTCCCTCTTTTCTTAATCTGCAATCTTAGTATTCTCCCTTCCCCAAAAGACTTTGAGGTAACGGAAAGCTATAACTAAACGTAATTACTAATAATGTATATAACAAATTGGAATAAACTAACAAACTATTCCTACCACAAAAACATTCAACAGATTGTTATTTATTTTAAAGAATAATATGAAACATTAAATATAATTGCAATTGTAAATTATTTTAAAGAACATAATACATCAATCATAAAGGCAGTTATTAGAAAAAGTATTGTTGAAATATGAGAAAGCTTTTCAAATTACGTTCCAAAGGGAGAGTTAAAGAATTCTTTAATTCTTTTAAGAAACGTCAAATTACATTCTAATTGAGAAATCTAAACGCAGATTGTAAGCGATTCTTTCAAAGCGCCTCTTTAAAATATCCTCACAATTCAAAATTTTCTGAGCAATAAATGCTCAATTAAAACAAAATTTTAGTTAATTTTAAGCAATTTAAATAAATAGTAATTTCCTATATCAAATATTTTCTGAGGAAATTGACAAAAGTTTAAAATTTTTTTAAAAAAATTAACCTTTAAAGAGAGCATTTTGAAAACATTTTAATGAGATACATTTGTGACATCTTTCAGATAAATTTCGCAGAGACTCTGTATAATGTCTCTAAAGAGATGTCTGTTCATTGGCCCATCACAAGCCAAATTATTTCACCTAATGTCAACAAACCTATAGAAAAAGCTTCAGATGATTGAAAATTAAACCTCAAAGAAAATTTTCAAAATTGCACTCTTCCGAAAATTGGGTTAAATTTTATAAATAAAATATAAAATGTACCTTTGCAAGTTTTCCTTTCACTCAAAACATGTTTCGAAATGTGATACATTATTAAATATTTAAATATTGAACGAAAGCTCACTTATCTCAATGTTATTACACAAAAATAATTTGAACACCAACTCAAAATTTAAAATCTTATTTATTTAAAAATATATACAGTTATGTGATCTTTCATCATATTTAATATTTTTTTAAAAAATTCCAGGGGTGATTTGCTGTTGTTGTTTTCTTTTTCAAACTTAAATTCAAACCTACTTCAATGCCTCATTAATACAATAAATTAATGAATTAATCAGAAATGATTTCAAATTCATGATTTTAAATATTTAATGAAATATAAATTATATTGGTCACTATCAATGATTTCTTTCATTTTAATTATGAAAAGGCGAGCATGGCTTGTATATCCTTGCGTGTACTTATTTTTTCTGATTTTTTCATTATTATTAAAAATTGATAATACAATTATTAAAAAATTTTCCAGAATGATTTACAAATGAAAATCTGCTGAGAATTTTTTAAAGAATTCTAATATAATGATGCATTTTTAATGAGTTTAACAAACAGAAATGTATCAGTTTAATTGCAGAAGCGTAAACTTACATAAGGGTATGTTTATCGTAAATCAAAATTAAAATGATCGGTTATAATAAAGCGCAATTTTTTTTTTGAATTTAATTTTTGAAATGATGAAGTATTTTAAAATTCCAGAATAGTTTTTTTTTAAATAATAAAAAATATTTATTAAATTAGAGTCAACAAAACTTTTACTCAAGAGTCAACAAACCTTCAAATTATATTCTTGCTCAAAAAAAAAAATGTATCTCGAATCCGGTAAAATTTTTTCATATGATTAAAATTAAAAAAAAAAAATAACTAAGAAACCATTAGTACAATAAAGAGAAATCTCAAAGTGGCAGTTGAATGTTAATTAAAATTTTTGTATTCATGCTAAATGATAAATAAAAAAAGAATTAAATTATTTTTAATACAGGATTTTTATCTGAAATTAAATGAATGGAATAAAAATATAATTCTGCATTAAAAAAATTAAAAGTAGAATTTCGGTACTAAATATTACATGAAAATATTGTTCTTCTGTTTTGAAATTCAACAAGATTATGTATAGATGATATACAGCCAATTATTCACCATCAAACATTGTACAACATTTTAATGCTTATAGGCTATATGAATATCTCAAACTCAACTAATTTGTAAGATAACGCTGCTACACAAGCGTGTAATTCGATTTCAAAAACTTGACTTTATTATTGATCAAAAACTGTCAACATCTCTTTCGTTGTTTTCTTTGTGAAACGAATTTACAAGAAAATTTGTTCATTCAAGCTTTAAAAAAATGCAAAAATATCAGATTAAAAATTCCTTGATTCATTATGCAATAAATAATTCTTTAAAAATAATTATTATTATTTAAAATACCTACAAATATTTATATAGTTATTTCCCTTTTTCTGATACATTTCAATTTATGAAATTCTAAATAATTTATTGGCATTTTAAAACTCAAATCCTAATTTTGTTGACTGATCCCTTGAAATAGGACTTCCTTAGCTAATTTATACTAAGCTCTATTTTACTTTAATTTTTTTATCAAATACTACTTGTATTACTCATTCACTTATGGTGATTTATCTTTTTTGCTAATTGATGAAAAGTATTTTCAGAAGTACATGTTGTGAATATCAGAAACCAAGTTAGAGCAAGAAGTTAAGTTATTTGAATTTGCAAAATTCTATAATAATCAAATATATTGAGATATCATTTTTTTGAATATATATTATATAAAAATAAATAATAATTTTAAATAACAGTTACATTTCAATTAGTAAATTATAATTAAAGTTAAATAATAATTTAACTTCATAAAAATTTATTTTTGTTTCCAAAGGTTTCAATTTTTATAAATACGAGTGAAAAAATGTATATTTTCTAAATGCTAATACTTTTTTCCACAATTCTGCTGAACCTGATAATGACACCCAGGACATTTGTCCTGCTTGATATGCCCTTGCTATGCCATTGCAAAGGATATAACGAAATAATTTCCACAAAACTCATGAAAAAGAGTTTTTGATGTGCGGATATTTGAGTCTTTAAATCTCTTTCAAATTGATATATCCTCTTCCCTCTTTATATGTTAAAAAGAAGATATTTACTACGACATCCCATCCATTACTGACAACATGGTATTTTAGAAAGAAAAAATGTTTTATGAGAAAAGTAAATATATTTAGTTTCCACGTATCAAAAGTTGAAAAACTGAAATTGGAGAAACAATCCCGATAATCTTCATTTTTGCGAAGGTATAAGCTAAGAGTCACCTTTCTTTTGAATATGAATGTTATTTTATATAAAAGTATTCTAAAAATAGGATGACCAATGAAGACATTTTTTCTATTAATTTTTTAAGTTCAGGGATTGAACTATGAAAAATGTTACCATTTTTCTCCTTTTAAGTTTAAAATAAATCTTTAATATTTGTTGGAACTCAAAGAATTTTTTTAGAAAATTGCATAGTAGTTTAAATCTTTCTAAGTAAATATATCAAATTGTGTCCATTTTATATGAATTAGAATGGAAATAATATATTTGAAACAAAATTTTATACATTTTATTCCTTATTTCAATTTCAAACTTCTTTATCAGTCTAAGAAATTAGAGATAATTTAAATCTTTTCAATTGATAATAATGTTTCTGCAAAATCTAGCAGAAAATTTCATTTTCTATAGCTATCCGATGATTTAAAATATCAGAAAATGGATTTAAATAAAATAATGCTTTCCTTTAGTACTTACATTTTACCATTTTAATAATTAAAAAAAATCTTGTTGAACTTAAAAATAGTAATTTTTTACTTTGATAGCTCAAATCTTTTTCCAGCGGTTTCAAAACAGATGTAGATCTATATTTAGATTTAGCTTCTGAAATCGTTGTTATTTCCTAATTATATTTTTAAAACTTTATCAGAAATTCATTAGTTATTTCTTGTAGTTGTTAAATGTATCTCAATATATACTAAATTCGGTATATTTTAATGTAGCCCCTTAAAGCTTTGGATTTTTTTCCAAATTTTTATGCAAATTGATAAGACTGCGTCATTAAATATTTTTAAATTAAAAGAAAATATATTTTGTCCGAACTATTTTGATATATCCTTTGATACTTTAATAATCATTTTAATAAAATATGTGAAAATATTTATTATAAACTTTGAATACGGTATTCAAAATAAATTTTAATTTTAATTTTATTATTTCTACTTATTTTATTAGTTTAGGTAGTATTCTTCGGCTTACTAACTTTTAATTTTTTAAATTTTATCAATTTTCAATCATTGACTCTATCGTTGCCACCGTCCATTACGTGTCCCATATGCAGTGTTCATTTATAAACTTATAACAAATTGACACTAATTAATGAGTTTTTTTTTGATAAACATTAGCTATCATGAATACCGTAAAATGTTTATTTATATCTTAATGTAATTGTAAAAAAATACATTTTTGTTAATTTATTTCATTAACAGAACATTCCATTTTACAAGAAATCACAAGATAAAATTATTCGGTGCACTTTATTCCAAAATCAATAAAACCCTAACGGAATGTTGGAAAAAAAGTGACAAAAACTAAATACTTAAAAAGCATTTTACAAATCTTTCGCTCATTTAGAAAACTGAAAATGTGCTCTTCTACGTGATTTCGCATTTAATTTAAAATGTTATGTGATTAATATTGGTGAATTTGTTTTTACATTAAAAGATGTATCTAGCGTTTCTTTGGTTACACCAAAAATTACTAGTAGTCAAGCAGAAATTCCTACTTAGTTGTAGAAATGATGTGCATGGTGAGGATACGTTAAAATTTTCTGTTTCCCAAATCTTCATTATGCTTCAATACAGAAAAATAAATCATATTAGGTGAAGCATATCTTTAAGGCAAACAATTTTAAAACCAGAAGTCTTTCGATAGATGTAATTGCTTAGAAATCAATGACTGAAAAGTAATTTTCAAGATTTAAATTCGACTATATATAACTTGTTCTAAATTATCACATTTAAATAAATATATATATATATATCTATGATTAAGCTGAAATTATTTAAATATTCGAAGACTAATTTTTTTTCTATCTTTGCCTTTCGACTTGCCAAGATAAAATTTTCATTATTATTAATTTTAAATTTTTTTCAATAAAAATAAAGGAATAAAAATATTTATTAATACGTTATCTTACTGGTATCCTTCAGAAAATATCAAATTAAGAATATGCAATGGGCCTCTTAAAAGAATGAAATAATCATAATTTATTTATTTAAAAATTGCAAAGCAAATTATTTTAAATATTTATTTTGCAATATATGCTAATAACGTCAATATCTATAATCGCTCCTATATATTATATTTAATTGTTTATACCTAAGAATTGAGAAGAATTTGCATTTATTAACTTTGAATATTAAAGACCTATCTCTAGTGTCCAATCGGAGAGGGGTTTTTGTTTTCATGAGCTGGCAATTTGCTCGAAATAAATCGGTTTTAATTGTGATAGAAAATTAAATAAACTTATTTAATTTTCATTATATTCAATGTAGAAAATATTTGCTTGAAGTTTGATATTTCAAAGCATTTTCTATGAAATGTTTAATTATCTTGTCGAATAAATTACTGAATTTATAGAATTTCCTTAAACGAATACGTAATAAAAAATTACTTTAGCATACTATAATATGATTTTGCAGCATAAATTGCGGATTAAGAACACATTTACCGATAGAGATTTCGGAAGTAGTTTGCTTTAAATATTTTTTAATCTACTTACTCTCAAGAATTATAATTTTTAATTACAGAAATCACATTTCATATTATTGATTTCTGACGTGAATTGCCATAGATTCAAACATTCTCAATGTAATTCATTCGTTTCAATGAAATGAAAGGAATCATTACCAACAGTTGAAACGAACAAGACTGATTGCATAAATGGGATGGCTTCACAAGCATAATTCTGCAGCAGATATTATATAATCTAGAATGGCGTTCGTTATTTGATGTGATGAATTGAACCAATGAAGTTCATGCAGAAAATAATTGCTAAAGTAAACTTTTTCGTTTTCTGAGGAATTATCTTTAATACCTTAAACTCTATATCGTTTTATGACAGATAAGGAATGATGTCATTCAAATCTTCATTTCAATAACTATATTTAATTCTGATTTGAAATATTCTTAATTAATCGCTCAAATTTCTATTACTTGTTTACGAATTTTATATCTTAAAATATAACTAATTCATCTATTTTGGAAATAAGAAATTAACAAATAAATATGCATTATATTTCAGTTAAAAATTTTATTAAAGAGAAATTATTATCTTTACAATTGGTTATATTTAATTTCAGTTAAAGCTTAGATTAATATTAATCATTATCTTAATGGTGGGCATTACTTTATAAGTTCAAGTGTTTATTCATTCTTTCATCATTTGGGATTAAAAATGCTTGAAAATTTATTTCAAATTCATTGTTTAGTTTTACAATAATTTAATTTATCTATTTGATTACTCGTTTAAACTCACCAAAATATAACTTCGCTTTTAACGCCTGAAAAAAATCAGAAGAGGAAAGGTTTGATGAAGTTTTGTACTGAAATTCAATACATCAATGAAGTATGTTGTTAAAAATCATTCACAGAAATATTTTTATAAAAATTAAAGAAAAAAATTATTAACTGATATGATTTAGTGAATTATTAATTATTATTCATCACCCAATTACGCTGATATCGTTAATACTAGCTTTACCATATATTTGTTTCTACCAAAGAGCTCAAAATGACTCCTTTTGGTATTTAATTAGAAATAACATAAATTGACTTATCTATTATGATGTAAAGTAGATAACAATCCTGTTTTCAAATCATTTGCTCAGGTATGGTGTGATAGTTCTACTGTATTTATTCGCTAAAAGAAATATTATTTTCTAATCTAGGCCTTCAAGACCATCTATTCTTCTACCAAAACATTGACTTACATGTCTTCGTATTAACAACCTATAAAAACTTCTGTTTGACTGACTTGTGGATTCGCCTTCTTTTTTATTATACATACATATTTTACTAACTCATACTTGTTTCTATATTTATAACTATATCTATATAGGTCACTATAAATCTCTAACGTATTTAAATATATGAATATGAATTCTCAACAATATTTATTCGAATGGTCAAAGTGACTTCGATAAAAGTAAATATACTATATACATTCCTCCCAAACTGACAATAGGAAAAGAATACTTGCGATGATATCTCTTGTAAATGTAAGTAAAAAGTAAATCAAAACATTATCATAAAATACAGAAATAATTTTCTTGAAGAAATTTAACGAGAAATTTTCTCAGAGAAGTTAAAATGACACTTTCGTAAGCCTAGTGTTAAAATATATTTTTTACAATTTTAAATTGACTTAAAATATATATTATACAATTATATTTTCTGTAATTATAGCTAGAAAATGAGAAAATCCAACTTAGTTTATACTGATTAAAATTTATTTTAAAAAATTATTTATCTCTATGGAGCATGTTTCTGCACACAAAATGTATCCGTTTCATATTTGGACGCCTCAAGAATGAAAGAATATCCTGTTGAATGGCACCGTACATTCTCCTTAATAATCAGTTCTGATTAGTACAGCGTTGTTTAATGCACATCTAGTGAGGGTATACTCTATCTTGATTATTTGCTTTTCCATTAGCTTTCATAAATGTAGTAATGTCATAACTAGCCTGCAGATCCATCCATTATATGTTTGTTAGTAAATGGGATGAAGATATTTTTAAGAAAGTTCTTACGTGATATGACAGCTTTCATTTCAAGATTGAATGATTACTTCCAACTGGCTATATAACACCATCTTAATGTAATTACTGAATTAATCACTAGATTGTAGTTGCGAATTGAACAAAAAATAACGTTTTGTTTGAATAATAACTTCATGAAAAACTTTGAATACATCTTCAACAAAGTGAATAAGAATTTTTTTAAACAAATAATTAAAACACTAGGTAATTCTAGTTTCTAGTAAACCAAAATCTTTTTCATTATATACATTAGAATGTTAGGGTCTTAAAAATCTAAATATAGTACTTCTACAGAAAGAAAATTTATATACGTCTATATTTATATACATTTATATACGTCTTTTTTTTTCATTAAAGTCCATTTCACTTACCATAAATTAGAAAAATGTGATTTGATGAAGCATTATATATATATATATATATATAACTGTTCATAACTTTTTGATATAGCATATAAGCAGCAAATGTCATTCAATTAAAAGCATAAATTATTTCGATTATTAGATTATTAGAAATATCGACTGATTAAGAAATAGTTATATGTTAGCAGTGAAATGTCATTGAAAAAAAGTTAGGTATTCGTTAATGTTAACTTATAATTGAGTCATTTCTAAAATGACCCCACTTTAAAAACTAATGGTGCCTTGATTTTTGTTTTGTACATTAGTATTTCCGAAAAATAATTTGGAAAATTAAAATAAAAGAAATGTACAAGAAATTTTTAAAATATATTTGAACTTGAAATTATTAAATAAAATAACTACGACTTTTTTCTATATTTACAATATTCTTTTAAACTTAATTCTCCTCATGAACACTAATACGTAATTATAGCTTATGAAGTATAAAGCTAAAATTTGACGTGTTTTGAATTGAAAAATATTAGTAGAAAAAAAATGTTAAAAAAAACTGAACTGAAACTTTTCGTTGAAAACAAAATCAAGTTGATTCTTGTTTCCATAGATTCCATAGATACTGTTATTTTGTATTCTCCCCAGTGAAAATTTAAGCTTTTCGTGCATCAGCCCATATTGAAGTATACTAAAAAATAAATTTTGTGCTTGTTCTCCTTCACAATAAAAATAAATAATTTTCTATATCAATTCTGCATTGCATCTCATAAATAATAATAATCTCTTTTTTAATTCGTCTTATAAACTACTCAAAATCAGTATGAATATCAATTTAATATCTTTAAAAACGTAATTTATAAAGAACATCGCAGTGTAAAATTCATTTTTCCCAATGATATGTTATAAATCTTTTTCAAAAATCAAGCTAATTTTTAATTTATTAAATTTTTTATCAAATTTATAAATAGGTTTTGCACCTAAAACCTTTAGGAGCACATTTCTACTGTCAAAGTACATATGCGAACTTTGTTTGCTCTTTCTCAACAATATGTACCGTAGAGCTGTAAATCACACACATTTATTTCTTATTAAATATATTATTATAGATGCATATTAGTATTAAGAAATCTCTTTTAAATTACTTTGAAATTACTAACAGTCGAATATTTTCAGAAGACTAATAATCAGCAAGAATTGCCAAGTTATATAACAGATGATATAAGATTTTCTTTGGTTCAAATCACTGATTATAATGATGTATTTAATAATTTTTACCTGTATTGTTTATGATTGCAAGTTAATATTTTAACAAATAGACAGAGAAATGAAGAGTTTCAGTTTCCAATGTTGTATTTTTGAAAAATCCGCATCATCCACTGATTTTTCTTTATTAATTAACAGCTAAAAATCCAATTTCTTTAAACTGTAATTACCTGACTGAAATCGGCAAAATTCAGTACTATATCCAGCTTTATTAAACTTTTTCCCTGATAATATTTTGGATACAATCATATTTTTTAAATTTTTTTATTAATTAACAATTATTTTCTCATTTCGCTTCTTTTAAACTAATTTTTAATATTAAAAAAGTGAACATCTTTAAAAGAAATTATGTTATTTTGTCATTGTTCGTTTCAGTTTATACGAAAATTATCATAATTCTAGTATTTATCATTGCAAATATTTATTTTAATAATGCACAGAATAAAACTGAAAGAAGATTGGAATGACCAATGTTTATATATAATATATATAATGTTTATTCATCTTTTTAAATATAACAGCGTGAACTGTCTTATTCTTTCAGGACTATCCAGAATAGTGGGCTTCATGTCATTACGCCAAATGCTTTTGAGTTTACTCGGAAATTGAAGGAAATGTAAGTGGAATACCTTTATTATTAAAAAATAATTAGCGATTACTTTTAAAGAAAGAATACTATTTTTGAATAAAACGAGTTGCAAAATATTTATATGAAACCTCGAACTATTTTAAAATAATTTCTTGTTCCGAAAATCAAGATATCTTTTGAAGACAGATACCCTATACCCTATACATACGATTTAAGTCATTCTATATGCAACAATATGAGTCTGTTCTGCAGTGGGTATAGTATCTGGAGTAATAGTTAGATGATATATGGCATATTTCCCTGTAGGGATTAG
>JAPMOQ010036534.1:130703-152160 GCA_026543055.1 Argiope trifasciata | reverse complement strand
AAAAAAAAATTAAAGTTATTTAAAATGAACCTTAGATTTCTAAATAAGCTATTGTGGATTTGAATATTATTAACTAATTACCTTTACTACTTTCTCTTACAACTTTTAACCAACTCTTAACTATTCAAATAATATTTAAAGTCAATACATTTAAATTCCTTATACTGTATTGGGGAAGTGTGTGAAAAATTGTGTAAAAATTTCTTGCTATTCGACATTTAGAATTCAAACCACGTGCTGACATTCACTGACATGTTGCATTCATAGGAATTTGAAAGAAACTTTTATTTCAAAACTATCCTTCCTTTCAAGCTGAAATCGCGAGGCTTGGAATGGAGTCCTTTTACCCTAGAAAATTTAATTTCTCTGAAGTAAGACAGAAAGGCTAACTATCTTTTTACATTTTTAAAGCTGCTCCTTCTTTTGAATGGTTGTAACGTCTCTGAATGGACGTGAATTCATATCTTTCTTCCACTACTATTTTTGTATGTTTTAAATATTTTTCACTGCTTAAAACTCGGTGAAACTGCAGTGTTTGCAATAAATACCAAGTGTTAAAATAGAATGCAAAAAAAAATGTTAAACAATTCCGATTTGTTTCTTTTTTCTATAGATTTGAACACATTTATTTACATTTTGAAAGCATATACTGATAATTTTTGAAATGTAAATGTTTACTAGCTTGCATGGTACTGAAGTTTGGAAGGGGTTTTTTACAAAGATATACCGCCTTTGTCTTCTGACCATGGTTCTAAATCGTTACAGATCTTTCTCAAAATAGTTTAGTGTTGTTTCAAAATGGGATGTAATTAAAACTAATCAAATTCTGTTCTCTATTCTCCATTTATCTTTATTGGCTTCCATCTTAATAGATCCTAGTTATATTTTGTGAAACTGAATATACATATTTTTAAATTTATCTTCAATTCTTTTTTCATGCAACTATATGAATTAAAAAGTTAAATTTAAAAATACTATTTAAAAATAAAATACTATACATTGATTAATAGCAAGTAAAAGATATTATAACATTTTAAAGATATTATATTATTTTTATTTTTATTATTTCCTCTTAGAAAGTATTATGTCAAATTAACTTCTATGAATAGAAAATATGAGTTTTAAAATGAATAAGGCAACAAAAATATCTTAGATTTCCAAATAAATGTTACATTTTAGGACATATTTTTACTATCTCAATATTAAGACTTTCAGTGTTCGGAATACTGAAATCTTTCTATAAAACATAAATTTTTCTAAAATGTCCAAGCCTAAACATTCTAGATATTAAACGAAAAGGCACAAGGGCACTTGAATGAAATCTAGGGCGATTCAGTTTTGTAGTAAAAGATGATTTTAGATATGTATGATTACCTAAATAAATGAGACTTTCTTTGAGAAAACTGTAAGCTTATTCGAATAATGGACACCATTATGTGAAGTTATGGGTAGATTTTATTTTTCTTAGTTTATGGTCTCCTTTAATGTTTGCCTCCATACAGCAATTTTATTGCAAGATATTGAATTTAATTGTAATTGTCACTTTCAAGTAACTTGAATGATATTTTGAGGCAATCTCTTGAGTTTTAAACACTATCAAATGAAGATTTGCCATTTCCAATTTGAAAGGTCATTTTCCCATAGATAGGAGAGTATATCACACACGAAGCCAGGTTTTTCTTTCATCAGATCCTTCAAGAATCTAGTATTCTTCAATATTTAAGTCGAAACTTTACGATTGATATTTCTGGGCAGTCCCTTAAATTTTGAACACTGTCAATTGAAGAATTGGTATTCCCCATTTTCACATACGACTTTCGGTTTCATATTTACCCTCAGGTTCTTAAGTTTTGAACACTTAATATTTCACTTGAAAACTTCTGTCAAATGAAGAGTTGTCCTACCTCAGTTTCAAAGACACATATCACATCTACAGAGGAACATTAGTCTTACGAGCCAAATTTCTCTTGTACCAGGTCGCTCAAGTTCCGAATCTAGTATTCTTTAGCATTTAAAGCGAGACTAAATGCGAAAGAATGCTGATTATTTGGACTAGGCCAACACAGTTTGTCAAATTTGACAGCTGTATTCTCCGATTTCTTACTTCTAAAATTAAATAAGAGTGTATCTATCAAAGAATTGAACAAATACCTTGTCAACAAGATTATGTTATACATTTATATTAATAAAAATATTAATTTAGACTCAGAAAGAAACAAAGTTGCAACATAAAATCAAATCAAAGATTCAGTATAGAAGACAACATTAAACGTCTTTATTACAAAAAAAAGAGGATGTGATCGAATATCTGCTACTCTACAAAACTGCTCGTTTAATACCTGTTGCTACATGTGTTGGTGAACATGTTCAAAAAGTGAGTGTTGACACTCATCGTAAGGGAAGCCAATCCTGATTACTTCATTCATACAATGAGAAACACTTGCTGATCCTGAGTAAACGCTTGCAGCACCACATTTTCCTATAAGTCCCGATTTTCATAGACTGTTTCATATTCTTCTTTCATGCCTTCTTTCCAAGTTTGTATGATTAGATGGATATTCTAACTATTTTTTCACAATATAAACTTAAAATCTTAACTCCTTTGAGAGTTTTTATTGCATGCATATAATGCTAATACAAATCTCATGCTAAAATTTAATTTAACAGCTATAATGATGCCAGTTTTATAAATTTGTTTCATATTTAGAATTTAAAATTTTATTTCATATCATGTTGTATTTATTTGATTTTTTCCAGGCAGCGTATCCTTGACTAATACTCCAGGTACAAAATCCAGATATGTATGTTTGTATTTAATCTACCTTACTTTGAATTGTCAATTGATTACAAATCTGAATAGACAGCGCCTGGATAGTGTCCATACAAGCCAACATTTATTCTGAATAATTTAATTAATATTGAAAAAGAATTTGATATTTATATATAATAGAGGCTTTTACAAATTCTGTCATCATATCTGCCATTTTTTTAAAAGGAATATTTTTTTGCTATGAAATATTGAACTTTAATTTTTTTTTTCAGTAATATTCGACATAACCAAATATCTGCTTTGCAATGGAGGATATTCAAAGGACTCAAGCTAGTGGAACTGTAAGCATATTCACTATATTCTTCGTTTTTTATTTCTTAAGACACTAGGAACCTTTAAATAAAAATAAAATACAAAGTCAATTTATGATAATACTTAGTGCAATTCATTTTATATACCTTTTTTTGTTTGAAGTATTTCCAGTGATGAAAAGCTTAAAACACTTGATATTTGTTTTCTTCATAATCATAGTGCATGTGTGTTGTTTATTTCTACAGAAATGTATCGTTATTTAAAAGAATGTAACGTTATTTCCTAGGAAAGTTTTATCTTAAATATCAAATCCGCTTAAAAGGAAGGGGCATGCTCCTGAGAATATACTAGAAATGTGCATTCACAATAAAAATCCAAACATCCATAAAATATTAAGGGTTTTTTTTTCAAAATACGCTAGTAAAAATAAATACACTTTACATTAAGCATTTTTGAAAGGAAACGATAAATTAATTTTTAACTATTGTTGGCGAATACTGAATTCAAGACTATGAATTATTATCAAAACTAATTATGTCGTTTTTGTAAGTTTAAATTTAATATATCGTTTCATTACGCAAGGATTTAATTTCCATTTGAAGAAAATCTTATTCCCAGAGTTCAAAAGATTGTTCAAAGTCAATATTTTTAAATAACATCAAACATTTTAAGCTTTGAAATTTAATAAAATTATTCAAAATGCAGAAAAATAAATGAAAACAACTGGTTTAAAATGAAGAAAATTGATTTTAAAATGTTTTATTCCCTACTTTTTTAAAAGGATTTTTACTATTAGAACTATTCCAGTAATTAATAATGAAGCATTTATTATTAATAAGCGAAATCCTCAGTTATATCTAACAAATAGGAAGATTTATTAGATATAGCTTGTGGATTTGATAAAAATATTATTATTAAAGTTCTAAATTAGCAAACAGAAGATTGAAATTCTGAATGCTGATTTTTTTAAATATTTAGTCTGAAAATTAAATGAAATTAGCATTTTAATTTTAAATCAAATGAATTATTAATAGGTTCAAATGCATATGTTTGTTTTAACGCCTTTTTTTAAAAAAATTAATGTTGTTCATAATCTTCAAATGTCGTAATCTTTGAAGAAATAATAAAATTTCTAATATGAGTTTTCGTCATAAGTTAAAATTAACCGGCTTATCCGTTTCATAATTCGATTATTTCATATTAAAGAGAGATTGCTTCTGAAAACTATAAATTTTAACTAAAATTCATTAAAGGAAAACAAAAATATTTTCTAAAAGAAATTTAAGAAATTTTTCTAATTTTTCTTATAGAAATTTAAAACAAGATGTTTATTTTTTCAAATTATTTTTTTAATATTAATAATAATAATAAAAGGAAAAAATAAAAATAAAATTGAGAACGTATGTGACCATTCATTTATTTTGGAATTGATTTTTGATAACAAGTTACTTTCAAATACATATGCATACAAATTTTATATGTTTAATTAATTTTAATTAGTTATTTAAAATATAAAAGAATAAGTTCTCAGTCTTTTAAAATATATTTAATTATATATTTAAAACTCTGTGACCTCCATTGCATCCAATCAAACTAAAAAACTTCTGAAGGTTTCAAATCAATTGCAACTGAGCATTTAAAATCTTTTTAGGTGCATCACATTTACTGTTCATATAATATTCCTTAGTAATTCGCGAATGAATTGTTTAAATCATGGACAAAAATGTTTTTATTTTGTAATTGCAAATTTCTTTCATTAATTGAATTATGCCCATACCTTATGTTGCTCTATGAGATTGATTCTCATATCCTTAATTTACTCAGGGCCTTTTGACTGTCTAACGTAATCACTTAAAATCATTATTAAAAAAGTATCATTTTTTTAAAGAATTAATTTAAGTTATTTGATTATAAGATTAAGATAGATGTTTTACTACACAAATGTTATATTCAAATTTCTGGATAGTATTTGTTTATTCAAATAACATTATTGTATAATAATAATGTTATTTTACAAATATCTTTATTCATTAGTTATAAATTCATTCCTATTTTTTTTAAAAAAATATAATTTTACCTTTCATATTGTGTTTTTTTATTCCTTCCTTTATCTTATATCAGGATTTATCTTATATTATATTTCCTTTTTCTTATATATATTAACATTTCCCAACTAAAATCTTTATTTTGGATCTGTGAATTTTGAATATGCCAGTTTCAATTTTATCAACACATTCACAATAATTATCTAAAATATTAGAGTGAATTAAGGATTAAAAGATAAAGTCATATGCTCCAGTAACATATAATCTTTATTTTTACTATATTCTTTTAATTGGAATATATTTTATCATTATTCATAGAGTCACATACTATAGAGAACTTACATATTAATTAAGTAAGAAATATTTCTTATTAATGCTCTTTTTTAATTAAGAGTAATAAGGTATAGTTGTGCTAAATACAATTCTTGCTTTATTCTTAGAATCTTAAAGCATTCGGTTCATAATTAAAATAAATTCTTTTTAGAATCACAAAAGTTGCTTGAATAATGATAAAACTATTAAAACTGCAATCGTGAGAGGATAGTTTCTCTTTTTTGATGTTTTTTTATAAATTAAAATTTTAAGCAATTTAGTGATATAACTTGAACCAAGGATTAAAAATGAAGAACAAAAATACAAGGAGATATGTACATTTTAATAAATCATCATACGAGGTGCGATCCAAAAAATTTACAAGCAACGGTGTTAGGAAAGTAGAAATTGTAGACCGGAATATTTAACTGAGAAAGGATACAGAAGGCCTAGTTGTCTTAGATCGGTAGTTCAAGCATATATTGTTAGTACCTAGATCTGAAACAGCGACAGTAATAACAAGATGTCTAGATAAAAATACTGCACAGAGGTGCGAGCTGTGATACTATTTCTGTGGGCCAAGAATGTGTTCGTATAGAATAACCATAAACAAACTTTTTAAGTATAAGAGGAGGAAACAATGGATTGACAGCAGATTGGAAATGGCGTCGTTATTTTGAAGTGGGCATAGAGCAAGTAGGAAACCGCAATATGGAAATGTTTAGGTAGGAGTTCTGAAGCCACCATCCTATATAGTCCCTATTTGGCCTCCAATAACTATTTCCTTTTCCCGACATTGAACAAACATTTATCCAAAACAAGGTTCATATCAAACTGTGATCTCAAAACAGTGCTGAGACGCGAGAAGCCTAATTATTACCAAGAGGGTTAAACAAATTGGTCCAGCAGTGTGATAATTGCTTCAACAAGTTTGGTGAGTATGTTAAAAAGTTACCGCCTTATATGTGTCTGAACCGTCATTTGTATCCTGTGTCCATTGTTAAGGAAGTATTTTTCCTTTGTTTTGTAAACTTTTTTTAAATCACCTCTCGTATATATCGCTATGCGATCTTGGGATACAATAATAGAATGTGAGAATAAAAATTATTACTATTATTATAGGCATTAATAAATTAAAAGGATTTGTTTGTACTGTGATTTTGTGCACATTTAATGGTTCTAATATTACTTCCAATATCTCCTCTAAAATTGACTGATATATTTATAAAGTATCTGAAATTAATAAATTTAACTAAGAAAAATTTTTAAATCCTTTTTTAACTTATGAAAGCACATATATATTTTTAGTTGTATTTTGTTTTTAAATTTTAGATCCATTTTCTTATTCTCACCGCCAGAATATACTCCGAAGAAGAATTAGAAATTAATTTAACGATTTATTTATGAGCAGTTAAACATGGAATTTTTTTAACATTTCTTTATCTACAAGAGAACAATTTTTCAGTTTATTCTCAGAAACTAAGAAAACAGTTTTATTTGAAGAAATCGCATATTCTTCTAAAATTGAATAAAAAAACTTAGATAACAATATTTATTTATCAAAATAACGTTAATAAGTTCCATAATTTATATTATATCATGAATTAATTCAACTCATTTCAAATTTGAATAGATAATGTGGAAGAATTTTTTTTAGTTAAAGACTTAATAATAATTTGAAAATACTAATCAAACAATAATAGCGACATATCATTATTTAATGAAATAAATTTTTAAACAATCACTTATGTTATTTCTTATAGAATATAAAAGAAAGATTTTTTTTTATAATTCAAAACATTTATCAATTTTTAAAGTAAATATTATCTTATTCTGAAACATATTTTCTGACAAATTGAACAAATATTGACATATTTTGTATGTATACTTATTCGAAACGAATAATTTTTTCAGATAAATGCTATTCATAAAATGAATAATGATATATCGCTTTTTAAAATCTGTTGAATTTGCATTCATAGTTTTGAATATGAATGAAAATCTATTTACATTGGAAATATATAGTTCCTGACGTATATATTCAGAAAATGATATGTCTGAAAGATTTTTTTCTTAATAGTTTTCGAATGAAAGTTAAACAGGATTTTTTAGGTTATTGAAATGAATATTAAAAATCATTTTATACGATAAGTTTGCTTTATCAAAACATATTTACTAATGTTGAATCGGAAAAAAAAATTACATCAGAACATTTTTAAACAGATGTATATTTTTTCTACGTTATTCTTTATCATAAAATTTTGAGCCAACTATGATAGTATAAAAATATATAATTTTATAAATATTCACTAAACGTTAATGAAATTTAAAAAAATGTATATAAATACCATTATAGTATTTATTGACAAGTTGAATTATCTTTATATTTTAAAAATATTAGAGGACTGTTTTATTATATATTTAATAACTTACAGTCAAATATTCTATATCTTAAGTCGGTTGAAGTACTCGAAACCTAAAATATCAATCTTTGCTAGAATATACGACATATAAGATATATAGTTTTGGGCATCTTCTGAAAAATGGTTCACAATAATAATAAAATTTCTTGCTAATTTCTAATTTTTTTAACTATGCCGAGAAATCTCTTTTTTACAGCTATAGGAATTTTGCACACGTGTTTTTATTTCTTGTACCTGTTTGAAATAAATTCTTTTATAAAATTAATTTTAAATTAAAGGTTATAGATTCATTTTCAATGTTTAATCGAAAATATTTATTTACCAGACAATTCGTTCATTCAAGTTTATTGAAATGATTATGAAACAAATGTAATTTGACATTTTATGCTTTTTAAATACATGTATAATATTTAAATTGTATTTTAAATATTTTACAATAATTGAAAATATTTAAAAATGTCTTGAAACCCTTCTTTGCCAAATAACCAAATTTCGCAAAATAATATCCTTTTATTTTTATTATAAATGTTGTGATAAAAATCATACTAGCTTTCTTATGACATACACTTAAGTGACAAAAGTCATGGGATAGCAATATGCAAATATACAGATGGCAGTAGTATCGCAGCGAAAAAGTATAAATGCGCAGTTCGTTTTCCAGAGCTTTCATTTGTGTTCAAGTTATTCATGTGAACAGGTTTTTCGTGATTTATGGCGGCACGACGAGAATTAACAGACTTTGAACGTGGAATGTTAGTTGGAGCTAGACGCATGGGTCATTCCATTGGGGATATCGTTAGTGAATTCAACATTCCGAGATCCACAGTATCAAGAGAGTGCCGAGAGAATGAAATTTCAGGCATCACATCCCATCATGGACAGCGCAGTGGGCGACCACCTGCACTTAACGACCGAGACCACCGACGTCTATGTAGAATGGTCAATGTTAATAGACACGCAACACTTCGTCAAATAACTGCAGGAATCAATGTGGGACGTACGAGGGACGTGTCCGATTGGACTGTGCGGCGAAATTTGTCTTCCTTGGGCTATGACAGCAGAAGACCGACTCTAGTGCCGTTACTGACAGCACGACATCGTCTGCAGCGACTCTCCTGGGCTCGAGAGCATATCGACTGGTCCTTAGACCAGTGGAAAACCGTGGCGTGGTCAGAGGAGTCACGATTTCAGTTGTTATGAGCTGATGGTGGAGTTCGAGTGTGGCGCAGACCCCACGAAGTCATGGACCCAAACTGTCAGCAAGGCACTGTTCAAGCTGGTGGTGGCTGCATAATGGTGTGGGCTGTTTTTACATGGCATGGACTCGGTCCTCTGGTGCATCTGAACCGATCATTGACTGGAAATGGTTATGTTCAGCTGCTTGCAGATCACCATTCATGGACTTCACGTACCCACACAACGATGGGATTTTTATGGATGGCAATGCGCCATGTCACCGGGCCAGAACTGTTCGCGATTGGTTTGAAGAACATTCCGGACAATTTCAGCGCATTATCTGGCCATTTAGATCGCCTGATATGAATCCCATTGAGCATTTATGGGACATCATCGAAAGGTCCGTTCGTGCCCAAACTCCTGCACCATCCACCCTTTCACAATTATGGACGTCTATACAGATAGCATGGCTCAATATTCCTGCAGAGGACTTCCAACGACTTGTGGACTCCATGATACGTCGAGTTGTTGCACTTCACCGGGCAAAAGTAGTACCGACACGATATTAACAGTCATCCCATGAGACTTTTGTCACTTCAGTGTATATTCTAAAGATAGACAATATGCCAATTCCTTAAACAGTCCAAATCTCCTCGGATATCTGCAAGCTAAAATAATCATTCTATGCGCGAGCAAGCTGCATACTAGTTTCAACAAAAATCAGTCATCACTTAGTAACTGTACATTTACTGCTTACTTTAAAACCCTCTAATATTAGTTGTGTAGTAGGTTAAAATATGATTGACTTTAAGAACATTATGAGACAAAAAAATAATAAATATTAATAAAAATATATTAAAATAAATTAAGTCTAGAAAAAAAGATGAGATATATCAGCCGCGACAGAATATATATATATATATATAATTTATATAAGAAAAGGGGGGTAAATAAAAATGTTAATGAGGATTCGTAACATAGAATTAAAAAGTTAAAACGTCAGTCACAGATATGTACAATTAATGGATACAAGCATGCTAGAATGTTCTAGTGTGATTTTCATTAGTTATATTCACGTGCTGTTTTGGGTCAGACCTCATAATTTAGAACCGCGGTCAGATGACGAGAATGACACCTGAGCTGACAACCCCTCTCCAAACGTCCCCACCACACCAGGGGAAGGAGTTTTTTTCTCCTACGGATTCAGCCTTCACAAGACGCACTTACACGACAGATGGAATCAGGTCTCCAATCTAAAGTCACCCTGCTTCAAAACCGAGATCTTACCATCAGGCCACTGCTGTACACGTAGAAGTTCTTATCTATTACCGATCTGCCAGTGCAGTTCTTCACATAAATAATAGCAGTTGAGTTGAGTGGAACAGAGAGACAAAATAACAGTTGAATGTGTATCTTTCTTATGTATTTTTTAAGCATCCAGATAATATTCAGGCATTACGAGAGTAACCGATAATCTATATCAGATAATTGTTCTCATTGAATGAATATCTAACTAAATATTTATGAATTTTACCAGGTTTGATGATAACATGTACATTTCATAGATTTTCAATGACTTCAATATACATGAAGAAAAAAAATCAAATTGAAAGAACGTATGTATCTATATATTTCTACTTAAAACTCAAGTATAAGCTACATGGACAAAATGGTAGTGGCCTTTACTTCAATTTTTCTCGAAACGTGCACTGACTTTTTGAGATATATGAATCATACTTTCCTTTTTAGCAGAATATCAAAAAGAGTAATTCATCTAGCAATGATCATTCCATATGTGTATTTTAATTAGTAAGTTATCTTTAACACAAATGCAACGTGAAGTTTTTAATATACTGAAAATACATAATATAGACTATACAAAATGCAAATACACAGAATACTCAGTGTAAAGTTTACAAATATATAAAAAAATGTTGAAATAGCACTTATACAAAAAGTCAAATGAGAGTTTAAGTTTAGGTATTTTTCTGATATTAATTACACAAATTCAGCTCGAAAATGTCATTTATATCATATAAGACGAAAACACGTTTTCTATCTAATTCTGGAAATAAAATTACGTCAAAATTTTAAATTTTAAACTCAAACATATAAGACTACAATTAAAGACAATAATTTTTGTAACTATTTATTAGAACTATTATTTGAAATTTAGTGGTTAAAAAATTGTACGAATTATGTAATTTATCATACAACATTAAAACTAATGAGAATACTTTATTTCAACTGTCCTAAATATTGTGATTATGGCGTTTCAAGTTTTTCATTAACTAATATACATTTACAAATGCTGTAATATAACATGCAGGCTACATGTGCGGGCTTATATTTTGAAACTCTCCGATTTTCCAAAGCAAATATTTGATTCATAGGATGTTCTACCTGCATTAATTATATATTATAATATAAGACCTAAAATAATCAAAAAGCAATTCCTGAAAATCTATATTTTAGAAAGTTGCAATATTGCATCCATCTTTAAAATGATACTACTTTTGTTAGGAATTAGGCTGACTACACAAATTTTACTTTCTTCCCTGTTATGGTAAAGCGGTGATCATATAGAAACAAGTTTGTTTCTGGTTGAACGGTTTTCTTATATTTCGAAATCTGTTTACGATGTAAAAGAAATAATCAGGTTGTTTTCGCCATACTGATTCTGCCTAAATCTGTATTCGGATTAAATTGCAATCAATAACTCTTAAATTTCAATTTAGAATTCAAGATAACATCTCCGTAATAGAGACACTGCTTTAATTTCGTCAAATATTTTAATCATCTTATGCAATATTAGAGAAAGTTTTATTCAATTAATCATAATTATTTCATCCTTAAATAGCATAATGCTTTTCATGGAATGCGTTTGGAAAAAAAAATTGCTTTAACTTTTAAGCTATTAAAATTAAATTAACTAATTAGAAACTATTAATATTTAAAACTAATTTTACCTAAAATCTTGTTTATGCTTTTGGCAAAACAATAAGGTTAAAAACGAATGGGATTCTTATATATATCTTTGCAAAATAACTTACGGTTTCTTAATAATATTTTATATAGTGATATATTAAAAAATAGAATTTGTTTGTTTTAATGATCATCCATATTACATTAAAAAGAATAAATGCATTTGGATATTTTCTTTTAAACAAAGTATTTGATCTACAAGTAACACTTACAAAGAAAACAAAAATCCAATCAATAAATTAAATTAAAACAATAAAATGTTATTGAAAGGAATTTCTCTCCTTAATTTTCTTTGTATCCTACAAATAAATATTAAGTATTTGAATAATTAAAATACTTAAATAAATTTAATAAAAAACAAAAATATATTCTAAGAAAAGCGTTATGTATTATATTGCTAGTATTTTTATAGTATTTCTTAGTATTTTTTTCTACTAACTTACGCAATTTTGCATATACATTTTCGATTTTCCGATCATAATAACGATTGTTAGTAAAGAAAACCGATAACCCTTATTTTTTCTGGCAAACTTGGTAAGACAAAGTACACTGTCCTTCGACTTCTACAAGAAGTAACCAATTTTTTCTATAGATAAGAAAGAAAATTTTAGACCTTTCTTTTTAACACATTGATTCGAAATACTTATGCAGAAAAAAAATTTAGTTCATAAATTATAACAAATCAAAATATTCACATTTAACGAAATGCTTGGCGTTTTTTAATAATTGCTATCACATACAATTGGATATATAGACCAACAAATGATAACTCGATTGATGAATTTATTTTACATCCTTACATATGCCTACATTTCTGACAATGAATTTATATGCCAGATTGAATCTATCAAGTTCTATTTGTTTTATGACTGAACAAAGAGATAAATAGATAAGGCTTCAAAATTTTCCTTAGATGCTCGTAGCCCAAAACTTAGCAGAAATATATAAATTTGAAGGTAGGGTAACATACTGTTACAAATCTTCAACGTTGATGCTTCCCAGAAGAGTAATTCAATCAGTGGAAAGACCGTTTTAGGATCAGCTCTCCTGGATGTTGATCGGATGCCTAATCTGAGATCTCGGAGCTTGGCGACAAACTTTGCGACCATTTGATAACTTTGTGTCTTTGGTCAGAGAATAGATAAAAACGGGAATCTCAAAGAATTATGGAGATCGAGCAAATAGGGTGGAAGTATACTTGACTTCCGAGAAACCTTTCTGCTCTATCTAAGGAAATATAAAAGGTCATGCGACCGAGCAGAAATCAGTGTTTTAAGTTCGACTCTAGTTGATAATCGGGCGAGCTCTCGTATCTGAATGCTTCGAGCAGTTTATAATTATTTCTCTATTTCCATTCTACTGTTTGCCAGAAATGCTACTGTGTATTGCATATGGGAATCTCAACTAGGAATTTGCTGTCTGTGCATTCTTGTCTACCAATATCAAATGCATTCAATTTAGCTCAATTTTTTTTTTCAAATTATTATGTTCACAAATAGACATAAAAAATATTGAAAATCTACTTTTTTTTTGAAGGAACTATAAAATTTAGATGTATGTCAGAATCTCAAGACCGTTTTGAATGAACACAATAATTCCTACTTGGATACTAGGAAATAAAAAAGGGGATAAATCACCAAATTATTGCCTACGCATTGTAGGCTTCAACAATTTGTTGATTTCAAATTTTGATGCTCCAAAACCCTCAAACAAAAACAATATCATGTTTTCACATGATAATAGTTAATAATATTCTTTTATACAAATAATATTTACACATAATAATATTCTTTTTCTACAAATTATTTGTAGCATCTTTTGTTTTATGACAAAGACGACCTGCTGAATAGCTTTCGGCAGCTAAATAAAATGTTAGAAATCATGGGCAATTTCTTGAAGTTCTCTAAAACAGCTTAGAATTATTTTTGAAAGATTTACAATACTTTAAAGACATACAAAATTTTAATTATCAGCACAAAAAGCACCTCCATTTCCTAACTGCGATTTAAGTGAAGATGACAAGGAAGATTTTTCGAATTCTTTTTCATTTTGCTGTTTTGTTTGCTTTGTTTAAAGGAAAAAAAAATTCTTTTTAGTTTCTGTCGATATTAATGCTTCATACCTTTTATGTTTTCACTATTTTTATTCGAAATATTTTTTTTTATATTACCGATCAAATAAAGTACGCTTTTTTATCCTTAGAAGTACTTTTATGAAGCTTTTATCCAAACAATTTAATTGGGCTTTATGATTCAGAAATAGTTTGCTGACTTAATGACGAAACCTGCATTGCGTACTTATCTTTATTCGTTTCAGGTTTTTTCAGTTTATATTTTTCACTTTGAAGTACTAAATATTTGTTTTTAATCCATTTTTTTTTCATAGAGCACAAAAACTTCTCATAAATATTTTTTAGCAGAGAGTTAGTTTTTATCTTTTTAATTTATCTTTTTTTCAGAAAATCGACAATTTCTTGGAGAAAAAAAAAGATAAACAACATCAAATATGAAAAGAATCTTTTTGTAAAAAATATTTATATTACATTTTTATCTTGATGGTATGCATTGATTAACAGACTTCAATTTTGATACAAGTTGGATTGAATTGGGTATGTTTTTACTATAAGTCAGAAATCTTATATCAATTTTTTTATTAAAGCAGTTTAATTCTTGTATTTGGAAGGCAGCGTTTTTTATAAGTTGCTTTTAAATGATGAAGGATTATAACCTTTCCACATTCTAAATACATTGCTCTGATATTTAATGACGAACCATTAAGAATTTTATTAAAAAAATATAATATATAATATATACCCACCACGTAAAAGTCAAAGAATAATAAAACTTTATGCAAAAGCAAGTCAAAAATTATTCTTCCGCGACAGCCTTTCACAATTAAGAGAGAGATTCGAAAAATTCAAAATTTAAATTTTAAACTGAATTTGTCTAATATTTAATTACATTTTTAAACCCATCTAAGCATTATTGTATCTCAGTTTGATTAACTTGAAAAGAAAAAAATTTGAAACCTAGTACTTCTAATGTGTTTGATTTTACAATGTATCTCGGTATAAATTAGTTATTTTTCTATTATCTGTACAAATTTAGTGATTGAAAGTTTTGCTACTCTAGAACAAGCAACGTATAATTGTGCATGGGATAAATAATAGATTGCAAAATTCAAAAATTGACCCTTTGTTTAGGTGGTTACAAACACCTCTCAAACTGAAAATTGCATCATCTTAAATTGAAATGGCATATTCAACGAATCTCAAGAATGTGAAGAATGAAGATATTACCATTTTTGATAGGCCCTATCAGGGTTGTTCTTTCTACAAATTCCACAATAATTCTTTTCACTGCAAGCTGTGTGACTTTGCAAAGCTTTGTCTGGATGATTTTTCTCAATATAATGGACACGTTGCTTTTTAATTACAGTACGCGCAATGGTAACTTTTATAATTTGAGTAAATTCAAACCTTATGTTGGATAATTAAATTTTTCTGTGGCAACGGATTCGTATGTAACTGCCTCGATTTGAGTGTTGTTAAACTAAATAACATTGTAAAGTTCGTAAACGTGTTTTTCTTAGCTGCAAAAATAGATCTTTCACTCAGCTATTCTTGATTCTAATGTTCGAATATTGGGAAATACTTTTCAACTAGTTTTTTTTTTATTTTTTTTATTTTTTACTTTTTTTACCTCAGTAAATGGCGAGACTTATGAAACTATGAATTTCAACTAGATGTAAGATTAACTGACACTTTTCTTTATTCAATTTCCGATAACAGATTATCAGAAAATTGACCGGTATGCACACTAGAAATATATATGTTTGGATAACTTCAATGCATTTTCGCATTTCTGCAAAGTAGAGTATTAATACATTCTCAAATGGCCAGATATGTCCTTGTTGATCTTACAGTGATACAAATCTAAAACCTCCAATGATTTTTTTGCGCCAATGTGCATTTATTCTTAATAATGAATTTGTATTTCGGCAATACTTTCCCGATTACAGATGCTTTGGAAATGTTATACAGGGAAGTTTTATGGAATTTCGTGTTGATAGCAATTTCAAATCATATTTATTGATTTTCCCCCAAAAATCCTTCTGATACTCCGGTAGCAGTATTACAGTTCTTACATGGGACGCAAAAGCTAAGGATTTCTTATTTCAAAGATAAATTACTTCCATATTCAAGGATATTTACATTACAAGGATATTTAATCCACTCCATTATTGAAAATTTGCATTATTTAAATTTAGTTTATTTCTTGCACAATCTTTAGATTAGGAATATTTGATTGCTCATATGAAAAAAGATTGCCCTTGTTATAATGTTCCTCATGGTTCATTTTTTATATCAAAAGAAGTGGCAGCAGATTCATTCGGTTACAGGATTCCCATTTAATTGAGAACTTTGTCCTCGATTCCCATTACCAGATTTTCAATCATTATCATTGTTTCTTTGAAGAGTCTGTTTCCATGATTTCTAAGTACCTATCTTCAATCCTTTTCAGCACTTCTCTGTAAATTTAATGTCAGCGACTTCTAAATACCAATCTCCAATCATTATCAAAGTTTCTTTGTAGATTACTGATGTGAAATTCATGCTTATACTTTGATTTTGGACATGTGTTATTTATGTTTCTCCGCTAACGCTTGAAATGGATGAGGAGCAGCAGGAAGTGAACATGATTGCAAGCAATATTATTTCAAAACCTATTTAACTTCCAAAACTATTAGCTATTTAACTTCAAAAACAGCAAGGTACATTTATCAACAGCAAGCGAAGAAAACATTCATTTTGACTGGGGAACAATTTGCCTATAACAACTTCTATCAATATGGTACATTGCACACTATGGTTTTTTCATTAACCGAAGTAAGTAGTAAAGTCGAATAAGAAGCCGCCAATTATCTACTTCGATACAACAGCTTTGTATTTCTATAATTGTTAATCTATCTCGATCTACTACACATCTTCTGAATAAACGTTATATATGGTTTCTTATAATTATGTTGGATACTAACGCACAAGAAATGCATAAAGAATTTCTCGTCTATCATTCATGGAGGAATTGGATTCCATATATCGCAAGATATATATATATTGTGTATATCGTCTCAACTCAATAAAATCCCCTATCATCACTTGTTATTTCAAAGCATAGTACGTCGTCAGTTACGTTTGAAGTGATTTTGTTATAGAACCAGATTAATGTATGTGGCCGTGGAAATCCGATCCCACCGAGAGTAGGAAATAAACTCAATGGTAAAATATACAGCTCACTTCCAACAGAATGACAAATGAAATAATTAAATCAAAACAAAAATAAATCGAAATTTATAACATTTTAGCAATGTTAACGGAAACACTGAAATAAAATCGTAAAAAAATGCATCGTGTGTTGCTTTTACCTCCAACAGATGGCGTATTCTGAAGAACGGCATTATCTTTTTTTTTACTTCTTATATCTGCGACATTTATATGATGAAATACAGTAAGCATATAGAAACACTCGCATATTTAAATGTATCAAAATTTCAAAGCAATCAGCGAAGATATTTCGGAGAGTTGAGATTTAGAGAAAATTAGCATTTACATTTTTAGTTACATAGATTAAATCAATCATTAAAAATTATCTAATACATTTGAAAACTTTTTTTAATGTATAGCAATTAAATTCTGTTTTTATAAAAAATATTATTTATTACTTTAGTTACTGTCATAAAACATATGGAAACCTCAGATATTAACATATTATTTTTAAATTATTAATATGTATTCATTTGCACAGTTATTGAAGCATTCTATTTTTATGGTGAAACTGTAAATATATAATAAAAATATGTAGTAAAATATTAGGAAATTATTAAAAATATGGATTTTAATATAAGGATAAAATTTTCAATTTAGAATAATAAATTAATAAAAGAGACACAGCATTCATCTTTTTATGTATATTAAATTCTTCAGAATCCATCTATTACGTGTACATTGTTATAAGGAAATATCACTAAAAATACGCAAAGACACATTGAAAAAATCGCCCCAAGAAGGCAGCATGGGATGAAAATGAAATTTGCTCAATGATACGTATGAGTGATTCAATTGATCTTGATATCAAAACAATCATACAATTACAGTGCGCACATCGGACCATCTGCTACTGAAATAATTGTTGCAACAGGGTACGGCATTGTGTTGATTAAACTTCTGTTGTAGTCCTGAAACAAATCTTGACTAGTCACCTTCGTATCATATGCAGTTTGACAAAATGGCCTATGACGTTTCACAAGATCCCTCACATCATCTATAGGGGACAAGTCCGGGCCCAGGGAGATGTCCACTAAGCACCTATTTATAAATATTGTTGAAAATTAGATGGTAATCAGGGTTTTTGTGCAGGTAAAGGCTTATTCTGTGGAAGCAATAACAGTACAATGAGCAGTTTATTTACAACTTTATCATACAAGTTTTAAAATTTATTACAGACATCAGAGAAAAAAATCAAGACCAACATTTGGGCCGTTAAGTGAAACGAAAGAAAATAATTAACGCATAAGGAGATCATTCTACTCTTTCTGGTCTCTTAGGATCGGGCCTCTCTTTGGTCAGAAAAATACCTTTTTTTTAACTAATCATCTCTGACGTTTGACAAATAAGAAATAAGCACGTTGCAATGACGTCAGACATGATTAGCAGTTAACATAGATAAATCTGCATGATTACAAATATTACCAACAATAAAGCGTCCACTTCCTAAATGCAGCGCTATTACAAAGTGTATGGACTACCTATTAGAACCAATCTTGGATACTTTGGACATCAGATCATAATGCAATTATTCGCAAAGTTCCACGATCGAATCTTTCGTCCTTCTTCGAGAGCTATTTTCAATGCTCCTCTATTTATACTGTAATGTAAACGCTTAAATGGCTAGTAAATCACATACATAATATCTGATTAATATTTACAGTTAGCAAATAGATACATTCCTTTCTATACATTCAAAATAGATTGTTTGCATCCGATGAAATGGAGAATTAAATGGTTAATGGTCTAGTTTAATGAAAAGCAGAACTTTGGAGCTAGTAGGACAATTTTTTGCATAATGTTTCATGGACTGACAAACTAAATGTTTCGAAAACGCATGTACAGAGTAACATACCAGAGCTTAAAGCTATTTATTTTTGGTCCTCGTATTTTGCGAAAAATTAATCTGAAAAGCAAAAATGCAAGTTTTGTGAAAACTCTGCAGTTTTGAAATTCTGCACAGTAAGAAAAAAAAACTTAATTTCTTCTTAGTGTCGAGCTCAAAAATGAATAATTAGTTCCTGATGCGAGCCGCAGAGTATAAATATCTATTTCTGTCAGATATTTATAATACTATTTCAGTAAAGGCAAAAGGGCTTAGCTAATTCAAACGCATATTGAAAATGTTTGAGGAATATGAGTAGTATATTTGAATGAATAGTAGTATTGGATATTAGCTCAATCTTCATTACTGAAAATATCTGAATATAAAAATCTAGCTAAAAGAAGAACGAGTTTATTTCCTTTGATGTAGGTTTTTCGATAAGATAATATGAATTCATAATTCCACAAGTTATTTAAAATTTGTTTGATTTTTATATATTTAGATAAACAAAAAATATTTAAAAGAAACATGCATTAATTGTGTTTGCTTAAAAATATATAATTTTCCCGCTTTATTTTTATTGTATTTAACTAATTTCTATCATCAAGTTTACAGATTTGACACCCTTTCTGTTGGTTCTCCATATTTTGGAGCAAAACTGAAACTGGAATTTATACAGAGGATTTTAAAAACCCACGACCGCGGCTTTTATTCTTAAAATAATGATAGTAGACATATGTTGTAAATTGGCGTAAAATTGAGGTCAAAGTTTTGGACATTGATTATGAAAAACTAAAGTTACCTGAAATTATACAAAATAACAAAGTTTACTTTCGTTGAAAGGATAATGCAATAGTTTCAATTGCATTCAGTTATTCCGCAACTTTAAAGAAAAAATTTGCAACTATAATTACTATAGTAAAAATTAAAATAAAATAGGCAAAATAGACTGCTATTGTTGCAAAGAAATTTATAAAGATTATATAGATGCTGCGAAAGGGCATGTAATAACAAGTGATTTAAATTTATAGATTTTGGCTCTTTAAGAGATCTAATGAGAAGGGGAACTAAATTTAGACTAAGAGAAAAATTAAACAGTAAAAACGTCTTGATTTCTATAGGGTGGGATTTAGATATATTTATTTCTAAATTATCTAGAAAATATAATGAGCCTTCAGAAGATTTCAAAGAATGGAAAATAAGGATTTTAGAAGAAATTAAAGCTAAGTATAATGCGGGTAAAGTCAGAACAAAAGAACGGGGAATTTATACTAACAATTCCATAAATAAACAAATAAACTAGCTAGTTTTATGCAATTTAAATATTACCTCAAATTATGTTTTTAATGGCATTTTTATTATTTTATTATTTATAGTTTTATAAACAAGTTAAGTGCATTCCAAGGGGTACAGCTTTCTCAAGTGCTTTAGCAAATATTTTCCTGCATTATTACGAGAAAAAAATCATTAAAAATTACTTAATAAATGGACTGAGATTTGATGATGATTTAATTTTGATTAACTTGGAGAATACCAATATTTTTACTAATTGCTATCCTAAAGAATTAATTTTTACAGAAACAGATAAAAAAATCATCTTGAAGCTATTTATCTGGATTTGAGGATCGAAATTGCTAATGATAAAACAATAGCTGGTGCTTATGATAAAAGATATGAATTCAGCTTTAAAATAATTAAACTCTGTAATTAACACTCTAATCTTAACTCCAAACTTTTCAAAAACTTAATTTTCTCACAATTTAATAAAATTAAAACAATTTGTAATAACATAATTTCATTTATAAAAGCAACAAATAGTTTTATTAAAATTTAAACACTAATGATTTTTTTAACAACTGCAATATCAATATTTTAATTTTTAAAAAGGAAATGATGAAATATTAGCAATATAGATGATGCTCAGAAACTACAATTAATTTTTTCTCTGTATTATAATTGGAATCCCAATTGGGGTGATAATTCTTCTGCTGTGGCTGATATGTTCTTTCCCGTTTTGTTTTCTTAATTAATTTTGTGGTTCATTGTAAGTTTTGGTTGAATATTCTGATGTAGTTTTATTTTATATATTTTATTTTATTTAGTGTTTGTTATGTTGATTTTTTTGTGTTTTTCGCTGTTAAAATTGGTATGTCCGTTTTGCCTTAATTTTCGGGGGATTTTCGGGTCACGAGGGATCAATACTTTTGGACATTGTCCGATGCCTCTCAAAGAAAAAATCCCTTATTTTGAATCCTTGCCTGAGGGTGACCCTTGAGAAAGTCTTCT
>JAPMOQ010036534.1:104372-130303 GCA_026543055.1 Argiope trifasciata | reverse complement strand
ATATATATATATATATATATATGCGTACTTTATTTTTACTCATATATATATATATATGAGTTTCTGAAGAAATCAATCATCAATGTATCAGATAATATGAATTAGCATGTCTCATGGGTTTGGCCATCTTTCGATTTATGTTTTCAGAAGCTAGTAATCACGTTAATTGAAATGACTAGGAACATGGATAAGGTTTAGATATAGAAATAATGACTTAGATATATGGAGTTTGATTGATTTCATACATGATACATGATTTTGTGTTTACAACTTGAGTTTTCAATGCTAAGTTTTGTTTTAATCGGTAGGATAAAGGGCATAAAAATATATATTTTGGTACTCTATCTCTCGTGTTTTAGTTACAACTCAGCAATTAGTTCGTCAAAAATCACTCCCTTATAAGTTTTTCATAATTGTTTTCACCAATGGTATGCAGTTAATACAGTAAATGATTTTACTAAAGAGTTTATTAGAATGTTAGAATAGTCCGATTCCTCTGATTATTTGAATATCTTAGTGTTTCAATGAAGTTCAAAACCTCTTTTATCGGGGAGAAATAATTATAATTTATGTTTAATGCTCCTCTGTTTACCCAAACCAATTATCCCATCTTGCTGAAAGCATTTGGAGACATGCGATTTTATTTAAAGTAAAAGTTTTCTCTAAAACTGGAGAAGCCCAAATAATAACTATTCGATAATTTCATCATTTTCCTATTATAAAAATATGTATAATATTATTCATACTTAATACAGCGTTGCCGTTTCATGTACTAGTATATTAATAAGCATTTTTGTAATAACATGTATCAGAATGACTTCCAGAAATTAATATCCAAAACACTTTGACAAGAACAATTAAAAAATTATTGATCAGTATATAATTTTTAAGATTTGTATCATTAGTCCTAAACTACACTTCTGAAAACAATTACAGGGTATTGTAAATCTTGTATAAAATAACTATATAAGGATTTTTTTTTTGCATAAAACGGAAGAAATAAGTCACAAATGCAAAATTTTCTTATTTTCAAACTTTGCAAATATGCAAACTTTCTGTTTGTCGTCGTAGACGAAGCTTTAGTGACCGAGAATTTAATTTGAGCTTCATCTTAATGTAAGAAAAAGCAGAAAAGAATAATCGGCATTCAGTAAGCGCGTTGTTTCGACGAGTTCAATGTATCATCGAAGTCATTATATTGAATCAGACGCTTTGAGAGTTGTTGGACATTTTAGAGGATAAGCACAAGATAAAACAGAAGAAACCATTAGAGTTTCACACAGTTTGATTTCCAGGATCTGGAACAATTTTTTGAAGACTGGAAATGCAGACAGGTTGAAGATTTAGCAAAGGCGTTGACATGCAATAACGGCGAATGAAAAGCTTTATTTAACTCTTGTGTCTCTGAGACACCGAAATATAAATATCAGTCTTCTTCAATAACACCTTCGCTCGGCAACAGGCGTCACAGTTGCCGATCCGAGATGCCAAACTGTTCCAATGAGCTTTCATACAGTAAATCATCTGTATGCTCTCCGACCACGTTAAGAGCACGGCACGTCTCCCCCCATCAGGGAGTGAGCAACATAGCTTGTGAATGGAAGAGAAATGAACAATGCAATGTCTTTTTCTCTGACGAGTTCCATTTTTCAGTTCATCCTTTCATTTCATCTGGTTCGAACGTGACACAAAAAATATTCCTGCTTTCGTGCACGAAATCGTAAACATTTAGCGTTGGGGAAGTGATAGTCTTTGTCGGTATCGCCATGGATGGATGCACTGATCACCATAACATTTGAAATGGAGCTCTGACCAGGGATGAGATCCTGAGATCTATTGTAGTTTCTTCCGCTGAAGCAATTAGAGATGACTTCATTTCAATGAGCGACAATTCCATGCAACATCGTGATAAATTTGGCAATTATTTTCTTTTGAAGGAAGAAAATCCTACGAATGGAATGGCCAGTGTGTTCTTCGGATATGAATCCAATCCAACATATTTCAGATATTCTAAGCAAAGGAATTGTTACATACCTAACATCTCCACAAACCCTTCAAGAACTAGAAAAGGCTCTTCTGGAGGAATAGGACAGAATTCTCCAGATTCTATTTTATAACCTCACAGACTCGATGACTCACAGTTTGTTTTCGATGCCTAGGGAAACCATATCCCTATTTAAAAAGATATTCTTTTAAGGAAAATTTTTTTATTTGTTTTTCTCATATGCACTAACTGTAATTTTTTTTTTCTATTTGTACCCAAATGCTAAAAAAAAAAACGATTTTTTTCTTCCAAAATGTCATTTTTATCTCATATTGCCTACTACGTCTATCAATAATGTATCAGTCATTCAAACAATTCTCCAGGCGCAAGATCAACCCACTCAAGTTCAATATCCTTTAATTGTTTTGAGAATTGTGTTAAAAATATCAATTTTTTCTGAAAAAAATTTTAACTACTAATTTAAAAGTGATTTTATTATTACAACAAGTTTCTTTTTAAAATGTATCATTGTAGAGTCTGAATAAATGTGTTTTTATATGCATAAAAGCATCTAAATAAATTTTAATATACATTTATTTCATTCAATGAATTATATTAGGTAATTTTTCACAACTAAAAGTCACATCATTTTTATTATATTATAAAAAATCACACATTTCTTTCGAAAATCATTGTATAAAACAAAATAAAAGAAAATAAAGTTTTTAGTACTTGCTAACAAGAAAATACTTTTGTATCTGAAATCATTGCATCAAATTCTTGTTACTTATATATAAAAATCATTACAGTCTGATTTACAAAAAAAAAGCCCCACTAAACTAAAAATATCATAAGATATAAATGAGAAAATATAAATTAGACAATTATTTTATTACTACAAATTACACATCATTTTCTATGCAAATCTGAGACTCCTTTGTTGATAAATATGCTTATTAGAGTAATTTAAATATATTATCTTAATATTACATTTTAAATACTTAATGTAGATATGATTTTCTTTAATGTATCTAAGTGAATATAATCAGAAATATGATATTATTTATTTTACAACATTATAGAAATTGATATTTATCAATTTTTATTTTACATTTGTTTAATATTTTTCACTTATATATTTATTTTTAAATATGCCTTAATTATGCTTTAATACTAAATAAACAACAATATAGTCAGAAAAATAATTGAAATGCACATTTTAGCTAGATTTAATTGGATCACAATGATCTGTCAATAGATATTTTATTAAGAAAGAGGATAATAACTATTCATTCAGGATTTCCAGTATTGAATAAAAGTCTTGCGTTTAAATAAATTATCTGTCAATCTAATAAAATTGACATTTGATGTGATTTCCCTGTAGACTGAATTTTTAAAATAAGATATATTTCAGCATTTTGATCTTGAGTGCTTTTAGTTATTGTACATAAAATGCTACTCATTAATCATTCTTGTTGTAATAAGGGGTTCTTCCAACGCTTATTGAATTATAAATGAGAATCGCTGAAGGTAAAATTATGAAATAATTATTTCTTCAAAGCGCATAATAATTTCTTATTCACTCGTTACAGTATATATAATAAATGTAAAATAAATAATTTATTGAGTGACATTAAATGACTTTTCCCATTGGAAATCTATGCAAAAATTCTGAGATATGGCTTTTAAAAATTTCCACTGGGAAATAGAATTAAAAGCAATGTATTTTATATTTTTTAGATTAAAATAAGATTCACAAACCAAAAGAATAAATTTTATTTAAAACATTTTTTTTCTATTATTTATTGCTGGCTAGAGACTTACACAATTTGTATTTTAGTGGATTTTTCCCCTCTCTTTCTTTAATCATGCTAAAGACAATACTTATCAGTTCTATTCTTTTTTTTTAAATTAATTTTATAATTATTTTTTTCTATTTAATCATTCTTTTTGCTAATTTTAACAAAGAAAGTTATTCTTTAATTAGGAATCAAAATATGCATTTTTTTTCTGAAAACCCTTTATCCCCCATTAATTACAAATGCATACATGTTTATTAAACTACGGTATTTATGAATTTTAATGATCCTAATCTTTTCCTAATCAGATTTTTCAGAGCTAACTTTTGTACTACAGCTTGTTTTCAATTTTCCTTTGGAAATGCTTGGATTATAACTTTATCATTATTAATTTACTAGGCTGTATTTAAGTTCATTTTTTTTGTTTAGTACTCAAAAAGAAAATAATAATAAAATAAGTTTTTTTAAATGATTTTCTTAGGTTTGCCTAGGTTTAAGCTTTGAAACAACTATGCAGGTTGTATTGAATATATTTATCCAAAGTTCCTAAAATATTTCTTAAGTAAATTTGCCTTTTCTTCTTATATGTTTTTATCAATCTTAAAAAAAATGACAAGATTCAGGTAACGAATCATTTTTGAGATCATAAATATATAATTAAAATCTCTGTCTTTTGTAAAATGATAAGATAATCGTAATATGGGAAATTATTATTAAAATAAATTTTATCATTTATTTGCCCTTCAAATCTACATTTTAATGCGAATAAATATGTACAGGGAGCATTGAAGCATGTACTGAATATAAAAGAAAAGGAAAACGCGAGTGCCGACACACTTTCGAATGTATTGGGTTGTTCGGAAAGTCATTTCGTATTTTTTTGTCAAAATGAAAAGAAACTTTCGTTTAATGAATAAATTATTTATTAAATTATAAAACTGCCATTCTGGTCTAATACCTTTTGCCATATTTTTGGTAGTAACATGATTACACGCTCATAAAAGTTTTGGTCTTTGCTGTAAAAAAAAACTGATCGAGGTGGTTTTTGGCCTCCTCATTTGAAGGAAAAATTTTGCAAATCAGTTCTGGTACTGATGTACTGTTAACACATCTTCTCCACACATATTGGCTAATTTATTTCTGGCTTGAACAGCATTTTTACCTTTTATAGCAAAAAAGAAAAAAATGACGAAAATGCTGTTTATTGCTCTCCATATTTAAAAGAGCACCATCCAAAAACTACTGCGAAGAATCAGCTGCACTTTTTCACACTCAAGCCTTGCTATATCAGCTCTTAAAACATAAAATGATTTTGCGGTTTAAGTATGAAATTGGGTGCGAAAAATGCAATTAAATCCTTTGTCATGAAAAAACGAAATTACTTTCCGAACAACCTAATAAATCAGTATAAAAGAATGAAACATTCTGGTTAAAAATGGAATTAAGTTCTTCCGCTATGTATGGGAAAGTAATAACATTTAAAATTACTGCTTATATTAAATTATACAATAATTTATTTGGTAGTGAAGATTTTTGCCAGTGTGAAATGACCTTGAAACCACAGGTGTGTCTTTTGTGTGTTATTGGTAACATCAACAACTAAAGAAACCAAGTTTAGTTTAATTATATTAAAGTCCCGTTTTAAAGCAACACGAGGGCTATTTTGGGACGGACCTCGTAATTTTGAACCATGGTCAGATGACGAGGACGACACCTGAACAGGTACCCTCCTCTCCACACCACGCCACACTAGCGGGAGGACGTTGACAGATTTAACGTGCAAGAGACCCCCTCACACGACGGCTCTTCGGTGGAATCGAGTCTCGAACCTAAAACTCTCCGGTTCCGAAGCCGAGACCTTACCACCAGGTCACCGCGGCCCCACAACTAAAGGCACATGATTAAGTCATAGTATAATAGGTCTGGAGGACTACATATACAATTTTGAGAGAGGGAGAGCCGAAATCACTCTTCCCATAACACATGAATGAAATTTGCTTCTTCTGGAAAAGAAAACATTCCAACATCAGCAGTGAGAACAAGGTGGTATTTGCATTACTTTCAGGTGGTTTCCGTCTAAAAAGATTACGAGGCTAACTAAATTCATAACACATTTAATTAAAATATGCATTACTACTTCAGATAAACTGAAGGAACATTGTTATATCTCGTTAAAAGGCTATGTGGCATCTTTAAATGTTTCTTGAATAAAGTCAGAATATATAAGAACTCAATTTGTAAACATTTCAACTACAACTACTTTTAGCTTAGATAAAGTACAAGAAATAGTGCTACTTGATAGATGCGTAACTTTTTCTACTGTCGCATCTGTATAGGGTACAGAAGGCAATCAGTCATCCGCATCATTCACGATTTATTTTAATAGTGGAGGGTATGCTTGATTGAATGACAAAATGATTCATCTCTGACCATGAAATTTCAAAACGTAATGAATTTGAAAAACTTGCAGCAATGCGAATTAGAAAGTAAGGCTTTCCTATTCAGGACCATGACAGTCTATAAAACATGAATATACTGTTTAATTCAGGAGACCACGTTTCAATGTTTATCAATAACATTTGAATATATCAGATTATATTTCGCAAGAATTTCCAAAGTATTGCAGTCTATAAAGAAATTTATGCTAGTAATGTTCTTGTAAGATCAAGCCCAATCAATTTCTTTCCATTCTATTACATTCCACAAAGAAAAACTCAAAATTTCACAACAACGCAACATTCTAAAACGTCTCAGACAAAGGGACTTATTCTTAATTCGCAATGCTCGACTCAAAGGAGCAAGGGACGCACATGAGGGTATTAGTCTTCTGAGATGGATAAAAATTGGCTTCTAGTTCTAATCTTTCCTCGCGAAACTTTTTTTCTGATTCGTGACTTGAAGTCGGCTGTATTGAGACGTCATTTAGGAAGCAATAATTATTTAAATAGAACTTTTCCAGGACTATTGTTTACAATTAATTTCATGAAGCAACAAATTTATCAGTGTCAGTAGTGATAAAAGATTCAGATTTTTAGTTTTTAGCCATGACATTATGTTTTCTCACTTTAAGTAGCTTTCTGCGAAATAAAATGATGAAAAATATTCCTGCGAAAATCCTGAATCTGCTAGAGCAAGAACTTATTGATAGTTTATTAAAATAATACGCTGGCGATTAATTAATCAAAACATTCTTCCAAAAGGCATATAAATTATAAAATATTAAGCTTAATAATAAGTCTGTCACAAAACTATTATTCTGAATATTAAAATAAAAACAATCGAATTCGAAATGAAAATATTCCTAAGTCGAATGACTATTATTGTTTAAAAAATATCAAACAATACTGTACAAACACACATGTTACTACCCGCATAGATCAATAATTTCTGGTGAAGCTATTAAAAATATTAAATTATAATATAAATTTCCTTATCTAAAATATATGATATAATCCAAAAGATACAAGAATTGTTTGAAAAAATGTTCATATTCATTTAATTTATGTTATTTTCCCCCATAAAGAAATAAAATATAGACATTGACTAAACTAAGTCTACAATATAAAATTTACTTTTAAGGAAGAAAATTTTATACTAAATGGATGGTCAATGAATTTAGAGCTAATTGAGCTAAATGAATTATGTAATATTATAAAAATAGATTTTTCTTTAAAAAATACCAAATTAAATACTGCAATAAGATTTCTTCAAGATATTATATTGAATGCAGAATATTGAACTCCAACGTAGAGAAAATATACTATAATTTGCAATAATAGGATAATTTTGTTTTAAAAAATATCAAATATCAAATCATTATTAAAAAACAAATATACAGATACTGTTATAGATTCAAATAATGTAATGTTTTATTCACAATTAGGGAAAATGCCAGAATCTTGTGGCTGCATTTCTGATATAATTGAGAATCGTATTGTTAATCTACTTATCTGCATTTCAAATCTCACTTAAGTAAATAAAATTAAGAATTTCTGTCTTAATTATATTTTTTATATTCTTGGAAATTCTGTTATTAGTAAGTAAAATTCTGGTTAAGAATCTACAAATTATCTTTAAATGTAAATAGGCAACTTATAGAAAAAATCTATTAGAAGAAAAATAGACAAATTCTTCGTCACAAGTTGCTCTTAGCTAATAAATCGTGTTTACTGAGGTGACTGTCTTTATCAAACTTCTTTACAAAGTTTATGAAGGTGTCTTATAAAATTCGTTTATCTGTGGTTTTTATCCCTTCTCTTTCAAAATTATTTTTCCTTTAAAAGAAATTCCTCCTATGCATGGAATTCTAGGAAATGTTGATGTAAATATGCTCTGAGAAAAAGGTCCCAAAGATAATAGAGAAAGACAAGAGGATTGCATTGTCGGTTGCAATTAAGGATCAATCTTCCAAAGAGAGACTTAAGAAAACTCTAGATAAATTCGAAGAATTTCATAAAAAGAAGGAATAGAAGAAACTTTATAGAAGAAATATAATAAATTACTATTAATTAAAATATATATTAAGTGCTATATAATTTTTATTTTTAAAATGCGTGTTAAAATTTTCAGTATTCAGTATAAAATTTCCAATATAAAGTCATTCAATATACAGTCATAATTATTTTTTAGAAGTATGACAAATTTAAAAATCTTAATTCTATGCATTATAAAATTTTTATTCTGAATATCAAAAAACAATGTACACATTACTAAAAATTATAATTAGTTTTTTAATTACTTAATAACTAAAGCTTCTTAAAATAACTAATAAATAAAATCTTATTACTAACTTAATTTTAACAATCCCTGATTTTTCTTCAGAATAATATAATTAATAGAATAAATTTCATCATTGAATTCTTAAGAAGTTTTCTTTCAGATTTCAATACAAATATTTTCGTCTTATAAAAATGCAAATCAAGAATTTCTGATAAAGAAAAATGTACATTTTTATTTTATTATCATGAGATAAATACGTTGAATCAAACTTAAATTTTGAATAATATTTTGCATCAAAATTTTAATCTTAAATCTTACATATGTGTGATAAAATAACATGGGCACTTATAAAATAAGAAGAAAGCTTCATTAATAGGAATTGGGCTAATTTTTTACTTAATTATATATGGTATGTGACAGGAAATGGATAATAAAAGTCATGAACAACATTTAATAAAATGTATAAATACCGATGGAAATAATACTCTAAAATCGAAACTGTAAGCTGTGGAAGAATTCAAGCACTGAGATTCAATTCCAAAATTCCTCACAGATGTTTAAATGAGGAGACTAAATAACAGTAAAGATCAATGTCTTACTATCACCTCATGTTCTTCAAACCAGTTTTGGACGATTTTAGCAACTTCAGGAAAAGCGTTGTCTTTTTTAATCAAAAATTCTCCTGGAAATAAAAGGTGAAGAAAAGGGTTCAATTAATTCCCTAGAATATTGACACAGTGAGAAGCTGTTACTTTCCCATGCAAAGTAACTATCGACCCAAGACCACGTCAAGTTATCGCACACTTCAGCATAAGGGAACCAACTCCAAATTTCACATCAGCACAACGCAGTCAAAAGATAATGCTTAAGTGAATGGTTCCCACACGAAAACGTGCTCACCTCATATTAATTTTCATACAGTAAACAATCTAATAAAAATCAGAGCATTCTTTCGAAAATCTTGAAAATTTAGGATGCGAATTTCAATTACTAGATGTATTAGATAATTTCAATTACTAGTTATATATGTAAAATATAAGCAGAGAAAATTTATGATAGGTTTTTAATGAAATAAATATTATGAAATATTTTTCAATCAAATGATTCAAATCAGCAGTAAAATATTCATTTTTTAATTCATGTTTTGATATATTTTTATATTGTTTTTTCTTCCTAGGGCCATAATTTTTATTGTTTCAACTGTCTTAATTTTTATTCTTTATATTCCAGATCAATCGATGGCAACCCAATAGTTTGTAATTGTAGTGCGAAATGGATTCAGAAGTTGGCCAAAGCAGACAAAAAAATTCTCGGTCCTCTTTGGGATCAAGTGACTTGCATAGATCGAGAAAATTCTAATTCTCCAGCGTTATTGATGAACTTTACAATACCTAATTGTGGTGAGTAAATTTCAAAGAATGGTTTATGATAATAATGTACAAACAAATGACAAATCATTGTGTTATTATATATAACAAATTATAAAATTATATAATTTGCAAATATACGAACGTTTAGAAAGAATTGATGAAACTGTATAAAAATTACATGTACCTTTTAATATTGTAGATTACAATTTTTGTACACTCAAGATAATCAAAGCTCAATATTTAGCATAAATGAATAATATAAAAGTCAGTAATTCTCAATGTATCATAGTTCTGGGATTCTGAAGAATAACCGTGTTATACTTTTGCAAAATGCAGTGCCGATGTTTAAGTATTTGCTTAATCCATTCATTCTCATCCATTTATTTTGTATTCTTTGCTGAAAATTCTGTTTTTACTATAATTTCCTTTTAGATGTTTACGAAAATTTTGCGAGTTACATGTTTAATGTCTTACTTTAATTGTTTTTTTTTCTTCTGAAAGTAATATATTTTTTTAAAAGAATTCCACGTGTAAATGTCCCTGTAAGTTTTTTTTCTGCTCGATATAGGTATTTTTCCTCGCATTTAGCCATTTATTTTTACTGATTTTCTAATATTCACGGAATTAATTAAAAAATGCTAATTATCACTCCAACTGAGTATATTTATTTCATCAAACATTTTTCCTATCAGAATCCTACATAATACATTTATTTGAAAATATATGAAAGTTGCAATACAATCACAGGGATTAGAAATGACTAAATTTCAATAAAAACAAAAATGACATTTGATTTTGTGTGGGTAAGAAACAGATGAAGCAGGTATTAAATTTCTCTTTTTTACATGTAGTCAATCAGATGGTGTGTAAACTCATCCTCACCTCAAGGGAATAAAATAAAAAATGAAAAGTTTAACCTATGCGTCGAATACCCCAGAATGGAGATATCGAGCACAAAATTTTTTACTAAGTATTTCAAATTTTTCTTTACTTATATCACAAAAGTGATTAAATTTAGAAATCGAGAAATCAGATAATTCTTTAATTCTTGGATTCAAGTTTAGTTTAGTTATTTTAACATCCCGATGTAAAAAAAAAACCTAGGGCTATTTAGAACGGACCTCGTAATTTTGAACCATCTTGAATTCAAAGACTCTTAATTTAATATGATGAAGAAAAAAAAAACAAATCATTTCATAAGATATAATGAATGAAATTCGAAATGCAGATTATACCAGAGAAATCAGCATATAGAACTAGTCTATAATATCTTGAATCTCAAATTAGATCAATTAGGCTCCATAATCAATACTTTTATTATGCCGCGGATAGTTGAAATCTGCATCGTTTACCTTTAATAAACAAATCCCATGACAATGATATATTCAAAATAAATGGATTATTAAATATATAGTACTATAAAACATGTGTATCTTTTCTCTTTGCTTCGTATATAATAATGTAATTCGAATAATTATAAAAATATAATATTTTTATATAATATTTATAAAATTATATATAAATATTATAAAATTTGAAAAAACTATTATTAGCGTTCAAATTCTTCCTTCAAAACAATTCTTATTGTTAATGAGTTACACAGGACTATACATCTCTTTTTCAATAACTTTCGTTCATTATTTACACAATTTTCTCATGAAATATATATTCAAAAAGTTTTAATCAACATAAAGATATGAAGATGTAAATGTTTTTTAAGAATCTCGGAAAGCTTAAAAAATAACCGGAAAAGCTTTTACGCTAAGACAGTGTTTCCTTATGTATAAAGAATGCATATTTTAAACTGCCGAATTTAGTAACTGGATTTCATAACCATTCAAAGAATGTAAAATCTTTTTTCTTTTAACGCCTTATTTTTGTTTACAATTTGAAACATTAAAATTTCAAAACGTTCAATAACTACACTCAATATTATAGCAAACTAAAAAAATTAACTGAAATGGAAACTTTCACCACTAGAAAGAAAATTTATAGCATTTTTCTGTATAGTATATGTATTGAAAATTTATTCTATACCATATTAATACGAATATTCAATTTTGCTTCCCCGCGCTAATAATGTAATCGTACAGAAGACAGATTTACAGTCATCTGTATTGAATGGTACTTGTTTGTAACGTCAGAGGTCCCATTGCTTGTTGACCTTTAGGTGACTTGGCGACAAAATGGATAATATCCGAAACATTGAGAATTTTCCCGATCCATCCAATAGGAGCCGAAATACGTCCAGAATGATCCTGATTAGTCCAGAAGATTTTAGCCCCGGTTTCCATTGCTATATAGGGAACCATCTGAAGCTGGAGAAGTGAAGCTGAACGGTCTGGCAATGACCAATCGAGAAAACCTGAATAAAGAGGTCTTGAACGGGGGAGTCCTGAACGCAGGACTGCTGGATTGCTGTCCCGTCTTTGTGTCTTCTCCCGAAGTCTGTTCTGCATGTCGATCTTGAACTGTGTGATTGATTGCTAGACCTGAAATGACAGGTCTGCAAGAAGAGTCCTGAGTGGAGGAGTCTCCGGGAAAATATCGAAGCAACGAAGGAGAGCTGAATTGCTGAGTCGCGTATTCTGACGAATCCTGTCACGTGTGTCATAGCCCTTTGTGTCGTCGTCGGTAACGAAGCAGTCATAAACTGAGATGTAGTCCCGTTGTGTGAAGTAGTGAGTCGGCAGCGAAATCAAGAAGAGACAGAGGAGTAGTTTCGGCCTGTTCGAGAGAGACCTACGTGAGTGAAAGCAGAATCCTTTAAAGATTCCCCTATCCTGCTTAATCCTGTCTGGTAAGTTTGTGAGCTGTGGTCGTTGTCACTACGGAATTTCTACGTGTGTTGGTACAATTGCTATAGCGGAATACTTTCTGCGGTAGAGTGTTGCTGTGTGCTTTAATGTGTTTTCGTCTCGGCTGTATATAGTTGCCTTCTGTGCATAGTTGTGCTGTAAATATTTGCCGTCTTTCTGCTGTCCTGTCTTCGCCCTGTAAATAAAAGTCATTTCTGTTGCGCCGTCTATTAAAGGACTCATCATTGTGTTCTCATCTTTTTACACCATACACACCCATTATCTAAGTAAATGAACCCGACGGATTAGGATAAATAAAAAGGAGGAAATACATAACAATAAAAACAAAATTTAATTTTTAATAAAAATTCAAAAACAATTTTTCATTTTATTTTCTATTTAAAGTTATAATTGAACTTTCATTTTGCTTATCGCAATGGGAAACTATTATTTATTACAGTGACAAGATTTTGATTATTCAGTTTTTATTTAAAAGTTGTTTACGTAATACAGTAGGCTACTAAACCCGAATAACATACTGCATTTTATATTCTCACCATTTCTTCTCATCTTTTCATTTATATATTTAAACAGAATTATATTTCATAAAAACAAATCATTTGCCTTCATTATCCATTAATAAACGTGGCACCAGGACCCAGTGCAAGTGTTTGCCTCATTTACATAGAGTCTGCGACTTGTACATTTGAAATAGAAGTCGTTGCTACTCCTGCGGGTGATCCGAGTTTTTTTACTAAACTTGCATGAGCTGCATAACTTTCAGCCTTTTCCTTAAAATAATAGTAATACCAGCAATGCTAATTTTTCCGCTTTTGAAAATCAGTTAAGTTTTTCGATGAATTTCGTTTACGATTCCGTGATGGCGATGCATGTCGTGAACTTGACCTAATTAATTTAGACAGCACATTCATTTGCTTTTGCATTTTTAAAAATTGCCTTTATATATTATCAACTTTACTAAAAACCAAATTATTACTAGAAATTGAATTAACAACAACTGGTAAGAACTCAATAATTTTATCAGCCATTTCCGCTGATTTGCTAAGGCCTTTCGAACCAATACCCAAAAGAGCTTGAACATGAGGTAGTACCCAAATAGTTTACTTTAAAAAAAAAAAAAAAAAAAACTGCATCATCTACATGACTTTTGCTTAAGTTTCGCATTTGCCTAAATGAAACGGAAGGAGAACTATCACCTAATTCCAAATCTTCAATTAAGGATTTAAGCCTCTTATTCTGTTACATTTCAAACTGGTCAAGTAACTAATTCTTAAGCTCCGCACATGATGGTTCACACTCTATATCTGTAGCATGCGAAAGAGTTTCAGGATCCGAAGCGGTCTCTAAATAATCAAATTTAGTTTTTTCAACTGTAACACCAGTAATCTAAAACTAGCTTCCAGCTACATAAAGAATAGCTTAGCATTATTAGGCCAGAAATTTGGAATCCTAACAGTAACTCGATCGCAACTATTATTCGAACCTTCAACTGATTGATTTTTAAAATTTAAACTTTTCTTATCTTCAAGTAACGTAATACAACTGCAATTTTAAAGAAGAAAATGAAAAAAAAATTACCGACCAGGGCTCAGAGGGAAGAACGGACAGTATGGGCGTTAATGAAAATCCAAATTGGTAACCACTACGTCCAGTTTTGCGGTCATCCTGTTCCCAAATCACTGCATTCGTTGAGCGTGTTACTAACTTGTCATGCGAGCAAATTTACCCTAGACATTACCATAATTAATCTAAACTCCATCTCGCAGCAGAACTGGCCAATTGCATGATGATAAAATAACGGGCGTTATATGGAAAAGTTTTGGATGAAATGAGCATATTCCTTTTAGTTTTGGAATTCGGAAATATATAACAGAAATTGATGCTGCCGACACTTTAAACTAAATAATAACAAAAGTGTGTGTTGCCACCACTTTTTAAAATATTAATTTTACCAGCACATTATTTACAATAAAACACTATACTATTTAACAAATGAAATATATATGAAAAAATCAAAACTTCAAAAGAACATTAAAGTAATAAATAATAATAATAAAGGAATTAAAACCGTTCCACAGCGGATGAGCCGTCACACGCGTAATCGTCCAAATAGAAATGAAATTATTGAAATGAATCGTGCATCGTGCTAGATCAAAGAGTGAATTTATTTTCTCCTCATTTGAATTTTTCTACCATTTGAATTAATTATTTACAATGATTGTGATGGCGTTTGGAAATATCATTCCTAATTTTGTCACACTTAATGTACCTTGCAAAAAAATTAAGAATAGCAAGAAAAAATTATTCTGAAATTAAAAAGAAATTTAAAAAAATCTGAAAACTCATCTTTTTAATTTTAATTTTATGTAAAGTATGTAATTTGTAATATGCTTAAAATGGAATTTATTATTTGGCTTTACGCCATTTAAATTGAATTAATTTTTACAAGAACTACGACGGGTACTGGAAATATTATTTCTTATTTTGATGTATTTAATGTGCTTTAAACCTAAAAAAAATTAAGATCAATAATAATGAAAAATTATATGAAAACTTGGAAAGATTTGAAAAGAACGAAAACTCATTTTTAAAGTTTTTTTAACTCTTTATTTTTCAGTTTTATAGAAGTATGTAATTTATATTAAAAAATAACTTCCCAATAAGATAACAATTAAAATAAATAGTTATGTTTCTTAATTTAAGAGCCAACTTTTAACCATTAATTTCTCATATGGTTATTAATGATGCAATTTAACAAAACTGTTTCTTGAAATTCATATCACTCGTTTTTCTTCATGAAATGCACATAGACTAATTTACATAGTAATAAATGCACGCTTTTTCAAGAAGAATTATCTAGCAGTTAAGTGGCTTTTAAACATGGATTTGTGTCGTTTAAATATTTCTTTCCTGCTGCTCTAGCCTTATCCTTTTCATTGCTAAACAAAGCAAAAAAAAAACACTAAGAAAGCTTGTGAGAGAGATCCTGGTATATCCTTCGACATATTAAATAGAATCTCACTGGAAATTTTGTTCACTTATATAATAGTACACAGTGGAATACTTGAAAATGAGAGTCAATCTTTTGGCAAAGAACGACTTTAATACCCCAATTTCTATAGCTGCTGGAATTCCCAAATGGCCCTGGAAAAGATTCAGACAACAAAAGTTCTTTAATCGGTAAGAAGAAGAGAATAGTTCTTGATCAAAGACCAACCATAAAAAAATCTCTTCAGAACTGCTAAATGTATGCCGCGCAAAAATGGTTCTTTTCCTGCTCTTTTGACAAAGTTTCTTATTAAGCATGGATATTTTGGTAAATGTTTACAGAGATTCCATGGATATACAAGCAAAATTTATAATTATTCAGAAAATGAAATTCATAATATACGGAATATTATTTTTATTCTATTTTTATATATAAAGGATTGTCGAAAGCTCTTCAACGTAAAGTTTAGCATGCATTCTTAATTTGATTGGTTAATAGATCTATTTTTATTTAGTAGTATAAAGTTATCTTATTTATATTTTCCCTTCATTAAAGGCAAATAATTATATTTTTTATTATAGTTTTGAATTCATCTGCATATAATATAAAAATGTTTATATCACTTTACATCATAACCATTACTTAGTTTAATTCTTTTCGTTTTCTTAAACTTTAAGGAATTTTTATTACTTTTACTGGTATTTATTTATTTTGCATTTTCCTCTGTTTATTTTTCTGCTCTATTAATTTATTAGCATACATGCATTATAAATATATATACATGCTAAATGCTTTTTATTGGTATGCGTGTGTTATAAGATCCCATATGAGCATTACAGTTCAAGATTTAAAAAATAATTGAATATAGATAATAAATTCTATGCATTTAAAAATATGAAAATCAATACCATTCATTTACAATTTTGATTTCAGAGACAAATTTTCGAAAATTTCAGATGACGATTGTTTAGTTTTGTTAATTTCATCCTCACATTAAAACCTTGAAATTTAGTTTAAATAACATTTTTGAATGAAAAGAAGGGGCTACAAATCAATAATATCAACAAGAACATATAATTGTAGCGTTCTTTAAAGCATGATTTTTTTACCATACAATCTATGGTATATCATTTTTTCTAAATAAATCTCTTCAGAATATAAATGAAGATGCTAAAATGCAGATTTTCCGGTAAGGTTCTTTCCTCGATATTTTCTTCAAGCTAGTGAAGAGAAAGACATTATGTTTTTATTACTTCATACAGCTTCCATGCGACGATTTGTTTCAAATTCTACTTAGATGAAGAAACGAAAATAATTTATTGCTTAAATAAATAAAATGTCATGTATTTATCCTAGAAATTACCAGTTACAGCAAGGTCTGTAATCCGAAGAAGTTGGATGGAATTTGTTATATAAATTCCTAGAAACTTTTTTACATACAATTTATCTCTTGCTTCATGATATACTATTTGTAGTGAGTTCATGCTGTTTATGTTTAGAAAAAATGTGTCAGATGATTGATAAAAATCAAATTACGAGAGCAAATAATAGCTTCAAGCGGATGGACATACCGAATTTGGCAGCTCGCAAAACTGTGTATCATATTCTCACCTTTTGTGTACTGGTATCAGCATGATTAGATGCTGCAAGAGAATTATCTACTTTTGTACATAACTAAACTCTCCGTACATTGTGGTGATGATAATAGTTACTTTCATTAGAGTACTCTATGTTAAAAGGAGTCATTTATCTACAAAATGGTAAAGTTGTTAACAGTGTACAAAGCTGATTCAATGATAATGTGATAATGATATGTAGTAGGAAAACAACAGATAATTTCATTATTGACCCCTCCAGTTTGAAGATTAATTGTCCTAAGTCTACACTAACGTTTATGATAATGAAGGTTGATTTTGATAGTAATTAATTACTTTTTATTTGGAATAACTAAGTGTTCTGAGTGGAGTCATGTGAATGCAATGTAGTGCTGCCTCACATATAAAACATTTGTCTAACTTTTGGTACCATGCCATAAGTATTCAGTACTTATTTATCACCTTAGCTTCAATTATTTCTTTTACAGATGTTAATTCTGGAATGAACATATCAGATTGCCAAAATATATTTGATTTGTAAGATGGTATCCAATGTGAGATCCAACAAATATCTCTTTTTGTGCGTGTGTGTCTGGACATTAGTGTGTATCAATTTCAAAGTTTGGTAATCTTCTATAACCCATGTCTTGCGTTTAATTTGACTTGCATCAGTAGTACCTAAAGCTGACTAATAACTAACATGCAAACTAAAAAAATTCAGGAATAAATATATTTAAACATTTTATTTTTAGGAAAAATTATGATGAGTATTCCATAAGATTGAAATTTTCGATTTGTTATTTTTATATATAAATCATTAGTTTAAAATTAAGTAAATGATTTATTTAAAAATGGAAAATGAAACATTTTTGGATAACACTTTTATATGAATTTTGATGAAATCAGTTTAAACTAATACATATTTATCTGGCAAACGGTTGGAATATCTCCATTAATAATACTGGAGAATGCAATAAATGTTTATCTTCAGGCCAGAACGATTGACCTAGAACTAAAATGTCTGGTACTGATACAATTTAAAAATTGATGTTAAGTATTGCAAACGTTGTTTAGAAATTTTAATTTTCCCCAAATTATCATGGAAAAACACAAGTATTCGAATTAATTTTTAATTAATTAGTAATTAAAGGAATAAATTCTTAGTATTCATTTCTATTCTCTAAAGTATATTCATACAAGATATGTTTAGTAAATATAAAAGCTCCAATATACATACCATCATTACTTTATAGTTAAAAGAGATTTGTTGAAAATTATTTTTTGCATAACTGAAACTTTGCAGTCGACTGTGGATAGTTTTAAATAAAAGAAATATGATGAAACCAGTCATAAGTTATAATATATGTTTTATATAGAAAGAAATTCTCTTTATTAGAAAATTTAATAGTTAATTTATATTAGTTATTTTAAACTTCTTTTTGTAAAGTTAAAAAAATTAATCAAATTCCTTCATGCAATTGTTCAGTAATGAGATTTCTATTATATATAATATTTGACATGTATCATATATAACATTATTTTTTAGCAAATATATGATTCAAATGAAAATTCTCTTTAGTTTCCTATTATATTTCTTAGCCTGGAAAATTGTAAAGGTAAATTAAATACTGGTTATTTTATTTCTGCCTAAGATATAGAGAGATTTTCTAGAATAGAGAGATTTTTCAATGTGATATGAAAATTTCCCAATCATTTATTTGTCTATGGTACTTAGAAAATATAGCTTTAAAGGTTTTAAGCAACACAATCAAAGCTTTATTTTAATATTTTAGATGATTTTATATTGAAATTCAAATTACTAATCATAAAATACCAAATGTTAAAAACTTGATCCTTAAAAAATATTTGTGATTAAAAACGTTTAATTAGAGAAATTAGCAAGAACATTAAATTTATTTCTAATATGCATCAATTAAAAGTAAAGTAAATGGCCCTAATTTACTAGTCGGATGAATTTAATATCGGGTAGCTATAATAGGCTTAACTATGTCTAATACAACTGTGTGTAGCATTTCTTCGCAGATGCCACCAACGACCCATTGAATTATATCTTTCAGTTTCACCGAAATAGCTGGAGAGGACCGGTAGATACGAGACTTAAGATTTTATATTGAAATTTAAATTACTAATCATAAAATACCAAATGTTAAAAACTTGATCCTTAAAAAACATATAATGTGATTAAAAACGTTTAATTGGAGAAATCGACAAGAACATTAAATTTATTTCTAATATGCATCAATATCTCTTAAAAGTAAAGAAAATGGCACTAATTTACTAGTCGGATAAATTTAAGCTGTAATAAGCTTAACTATGTCTAATACAAATGTGAGTAGCATTTTTTCGCAGATGCCACCAACGACCCATTGAATTATATCTTCCAGTTTCACCAAAATAGTTGGAGAGAATCGGTGGATACGAGACTTAAGATATCTCTTTGACCCGAAGTTCGTTGACGTAAGGTCTAGTGATCGTGAGAACCCCATAATCTTATATCCTAGGTTTTTTATTTTCTCTTTAGAATGTCCTGACAGAACTTGCAACTTAAGAAAGGGCGCAAATTTGCATAGAGATGTAACCTCTTACTTTACTATGGAGTTTTCCCTACGTTGTTTTGCAAAAGCGTAATATACCTTCTTCAGTGTTATAACAGGTTTTTCAACCGGATATAGAACAACGTCCTTCAAAAAAGAAAGAACTGAAAATAAAGACGCGATGAAACTACACTAAACTTGTCATGAGAAAATAGGGGTTTAGTCTTGTAATCACGAGAATGTGATGTCTCCCAAATATGACTGTTTTGCGCATTGAGGTAATTATTCCTTGAAAAGTATCCATTTGTCCACACGGGGCTCAGTGATCATTCTGAGTCACATTCTATTTGTGAAAAAGCCCAAGTTGGAGAAATTCGTCTTTCATTAAAATCTTTTGGTAATAACTTGTGCATTACTTCTATTATATCTACAGATCATGTTTTAATGTTTTCTGCAGAATTTTTCGGATGGAATTTTCAGATTCTCCATTGCACTTTCAGCTACACATGCGTTGTTACTTCACGTTGATGTATGGGCAGATATGATTCACATCACACTGTGGTCTACAACTTCTACATTCCCCATTCCTGAATTCATTCCCCATTTTTGAATTCAGCATAGAATTCAAAAATGCTTTTATTCACCATATGTCCTTTCTCTGTGTGGAACTTTCGCAATGTTTTAGTTATGGATAGAAAAAAAAAGCTTAGTTTAAACAGTAATGCTCAATCCAGAAATAATAGCACGTTGCGGCGCCATCGATTGCCAAAACCATTTATTACTACTGTAAATTTTATAATTACCTTAATTTGAATAAATCCTCTGGGTTTCAGGAGTGAGCTCCGTTTATTTAAAATTTTATATCAAAATATATAGCATATACTGCCCGCTGTTTTTACATCTCATTTACAATGTCTCCACTTTGTAGCAGAATTAAAAGTAACAGTTAAATGTTCATAGAAACGATTTTAATATAATCTGTGCAATGAAAATATTTTTTCAGAATTAAATTCTGCTTAGTTTCTATAATTAGTAAAAAAGTTTTATTAGTTTTATTTCATTTCATTTCTTTTCTATTTATATTAATAATTGAGAATTCTTTTTCGTGTCTTTCAGAGCTTCCCAAAGTTTATGTCATGCCTGAAAAGATCATCATGAATGAATCACAATCAGCTGATCTCATCTGCTCAGCATCCGGTGATCCTCCCCTTTCTCTGTATTGGAACACGTCATCCTTGGTGTCTAATCACACCATCGGAGACTTTGAATTGCTTGGAATGATTGATTACGCGAATGGAAGCGCTGACATGTTCAACAGTTTCAGCTTTGATTCGAACGACACAGTACAAGTTCTGAACATTTACGCCTCTAGTGGAGAAGATAATGGTTTTGTAAACTGCATTGCTGAAAACGATGTTGGACAAGAGATTGCACAAGTTTTTCTGGAAATAAATGGTGAGTGTTTTAGTTTAACTGCTTATTAATCTGCTTTCTTATTTTTATATAGCATCTGGATCTATCAAAAAGAATATAGGACAATACAATGCCAAGACTTCAATCAATTGTTTAAACTCACCACGACGGTTTATTTCTGTCAGAAATAGCTAATAGTGGTGAAAAAAGAATCCTGCTATATGGTTTGACCTAGAAAAAGTTACCAGGAAAGCAGGTAAAAACAAAACGAAATATGTAATACTCCGGCAAAAAAAATGTTTCTTTCTAGTGGAGAGTACTATCATTTCGTAATACGTTCTAAAAGTCGGACGATTATCTGCCTTTTTCTAACCTATAGTAGGTTGATTTGCACGTTCGTGATATTGCATTTGTACAATGATTAGGAATTGTGGATATGTTTTCTAAAATAGTCTTGTTGGTCCTACGTTGCCAGCTTATTGAAAAAATCTAAATTATTTTTTTCATTGATTATATTATTGAACATTCAATTAACTGTCAGTTACTTTAAGGTCAGTTATTTTTGGTCTTGACTAAGGTATAAAATCATGTTGTAATGAATATTTTGCAATGTTTTCTAAAATATTTATGTCTTTCATTTTAAATAGATTGGGAAAATAACATATAAAGAGAAAATACATCAAATACAACTCAAAAGTGCCTTGGAAAGTCGATATAAATGTTTATTTTGCTGAAATGAGGAATAAAGAGCCAATTCACATAAAGTTTGACAAATGATTTGTTTAAAACCCCAAACATATAACGTAAAAATTATAAAATCAATTTTCTCATATAAGAAAAAGTGGCATTTCTCCCTAATCTTTACCCTATATCAAATCATAAGTAACACACTCTCACATTACGAAACCTTAAACTAATTGTAAAATCACGTTTAATGATTTGACTGCATTTTATATATTTTAAGAGTGAATTGAGAAATCAATTTATTAAATTTAAACAAAAGATATTCATTAATTTCTAAGTTATGAGGTTTGTTGTAAGAAGATTTTTTTTTAAATTTAGAATATAAGAAAATAATATTTAGAGACATAAATGTAGCAATAACGTAAAATATAAAATATTGAAATATAAAATCAGATAAATTTTAATTATCATTGATGCACCTCAAAGAAAAAAGTGAGAAAAAAATGAAAAGATATTAAAAATCTGTTCAGATATTATGAATATTAGATTTGAAAAGTCGCTCCAATTTTCAACAAAACTAGATTAATTTTAACGCAGTCTGGTAATAAACATAAAAAAAGCATCTTTGACCTTAAGAAAATATTTTATTATTATTAGTGTTGGAATACAATTGAAGTTAGCATAAGGGATTAATGATTCTCAAATAAAAAGATGAATTTATCAATTGTGTCTTGTAATTTATTTTAGTTTTCTATGACATATATTACGAAAAACACTCATCTGAACCACTGAGGTTTATGTCCTTAGATGCTAAATTTTAATCTTCGAGGTCAAATTCATTTAATTTATTTCCAGTCAACTTTATTTGCAAATGGAAATAATTATTTATCAAATAAAATTACATCTCTTTACTAATATGCACAACTCAAACTGGTGATTCACGCAGATTTTATTTTTTGGTTAGATATGCATAAAAATTCTTAATAGGAAGAGAGCAAGTTGTTAATTTTATATGAGGTGACATAATTATGAACATAAGAACAAAGTCTACATTTGAGACAAAATTGCCATGGTCAGTTATTCTTACCGTAATAAAGTTAGTATCTTCTATGAAAATTTGCTTCCAGGCAACATAATATTATATGTTGCATCAATATTTATTTGTGAACAGTAATTCCTGACAACAGAGAATTTTTGGAGTCCAAGAGATTTTGAATCTGAGGATATCCCTCAATTATTGGTCAACTTTCTGTTCCGTTATAAATCCAATTGAACATTCTCAGAAGGTTTGGCATGACGTCTTGTGTCATGACTATACCCTGTTGTTGTTACTTATGGCATTTTACAAGCCCACTGGCAGTCGAAATGAGCATATCTTGTTTGTTCAGCAGGGCCAAGAGTATACGACTTGATTACCTGATCACATTAACTTGCACAAACCCTTTTAAGGGGGGGGGGCACATTCCTACAACTTACAGACAGAACAACCATGCCCGAACAAGGACTCTTACCCGGGATGTATAGATCACAGGGAGACACACTACCCTATGCCCTGACTCCGGATGACTATGACCTTCAAAGATTAATAGACATACACAAATAGAAATAGAGGAATAAGAAATTTCATCAATAATTGTTAGATAATGTCCTTTTAGGACAATGAAGATTATGAAACGACAATGAAGCACAAATATTGAAATATGGAAGGTCATATTGCTGATAAAGATACTTCTTTCTTGTTTCTTCTTTTTCTGAACTCCCGCCACTTTATCATAGAACTATTATCCCTAATAAACATCTTATTTATTTTTCACTGTAATCTCTGTCTGTTCTTTAAATATCGCACTGTACTTCTGTAGCGCGCATGGTTATCAATTTACTTTTCGAAGGATTGCAGAAAAAAAAAGAGAAAAGTTATTTTAAGTTTTTCCACACTAATGCAGCAAATAATAGCAACGTGTCAATAATAATTCTTCTTGCAATGATTGTATTAAATATTTAACTTTCGCTTTGTGATTTGTACAAAGTCCTTGAAAACACAAATATTAATATTATTTATTAATCGATACAAACATTTTAACAAAAATTAATAACTCATTTACCATCCAACAAATATCTCTCTTTCCTAATCACATGAATGATTATTTATTAAATGAGATTCAAAATGAGTAAGGATTATAATACACGAAAAGATTCTATAGATATTTTCTTCAAAATTCTTGAAAGGAGAATACTTTCCATCTGGTCTTTAAGTTTATGATGTTCAAAGTTGATTCGAAGTTTTAATTATGTTAGAATATAAATTTTATTAACTATACCGGCTGTATAAGTTTTGGAAAAAAACCTCTATAGATTTCTGAACGCTGTCAAAAGTGTGTATTATACGCGTTAAACCTTTACTGTCACATTTACACCTTAGTGTATGTCATCTAATCGAAATAGGTGTTGAGTTCGAACTCCATTGACCGAAGATTCTCCGTGTGTGTGGTGGCTGATATACGTGTAAATCTATAGTGGTCACAAAAGCATCCATGTCGAGAGAAATAACACTGGTGGGTTTGATTAGGAAGTAATTGTTCTCTAATTCAGATTTAAACCACGATCTATGAATGAATAAAGTTAACCCCGTTAAAAGGGTTGTGATGCGAGAGTAACTAAATCGTACTCTTGGCCTTATTAGACGCTACTGAATGAACAAGAGATCCTCACGATTTAAACTGCTAACAGATAACTCTCAGCGGACTTGTAAAATATCAGAAGTCACAAAATAAAGGTAACTTCTTGACATTTTCAGAAAAGACAGTAAATAATTCGTCAAACTAATGCAAATATTGGATCTTTTCTTTTTTATTTTCATCCCTTATAAAATTTTGTCCATTTGACTTACAGCTTTCAAATTGTCAGTTACTCGGCTATCACTTTCGATTGCAAGACATCTCTTGTTTGTCGTTAAATACAAAACAGATGCAAAATAAATAAAAAAAAGTAAAGCCCGAAGTCCTGCATAATCTTTTCTGTAAAATATCAAAATTAGAATGAGATTTAAGAAACATTTATTAGGAAATTATCAGGAAAAAAAAGTCACAATAGAAAGATTTATAATGACATAGAGAAACCTGAAATGGAAAAGAAATGCAAATATCAATGGAGAAAATTCATTTATTTACTTGAAAAGAGAAATGTCTTCTATTATTTAACACATTTTGAAGGAAACACCAGTTGTATCTTACTTTTTATCTTCTGCGGGGATTACTTTTTCCGAAATGTCAAGCGAATCCCTTAGGAAAATAATGCGTTTATTTGTGACACATCTTCAACATTTAAAGGAAAGCTATGTTTGCTGTTGAAAAAGTATTGTAAAGATGGTAAAAGGAAATTGGAGCTGATGGCAATAAAAGATTTAATATTTTTAAAGCTTCCAAAAATACTTATTGCTAAAGAAAATCAGCCAGAAAACAATTTTTTCTAAACAGTTTCTTCTAGACTTGATAAACTAGACAGTAAAACAAAGTTTCAAGATTTTCGTGGATGCGTTTTTAATACATTTTGAAAATTTTATATTTGTGACTGAAAAAATAAAAGAATCTTTTCCTCCTACTTTAAAGTTGTTTTGAATTCTCATCGACAAAATAAAGAAGAAAAAGGTAAAATATTTATAATCATGCGCGAGTGAAGTTATACTACTCTGTTAATAATCTTTTGAATTATATAGTAACATTGTAAATATAATTAGTATATATATAGTAACAATTATATAGTAAATATATAGTAACATTGCATCTTTATATCGCTGACTCGATATACTAATGACTAATATCGGTATGCAACAGTTAATGATCCATTAACAGAAAAAAAGGCTACAATAAATGCAAAGTAAAAACGATACTAGTAGAAATTATCTATTCTTATAGTAAATTTCAAAGTGTGTGTGTGTGTGCGTGTGCGTGCGATCGTGTATGTGTGTGTGTGTGTGTGTGTGTGTGTGTGTGTGTGTGTGTGTGTGT
>JAPMOQ010036534.1:19210-103972 GCA_026543055.1 Argiope trifasciata | reverse complement strand
TATTATAGCACAAAATTGATTTTTACATCATATTAAGGATAAAAAAATTATCTTTTTAGTGACAATATTTTAATACACAACTAAAATTTCTATTTTTAATGAATTTTTAAAGAATAATGTCATCATATTTTTCAGCAATAAAAATAAAATTTCAGCTGAAAGCGCAAGTTACGAGTGAGAGGAAGCAAACTCTATCTTTTATAAATATGTTACCATCTGATTCTCGAAAGCTCAAATTAAAAAATAAACTATCATTGCAAATTACAAATATAAAAATATGATTTTCAGCACGTGCCTATGTGAAATAAAATAAACATGAGATATGTTTTTTTTCTAAAAAGAAATTGTAAAGAAACATTTTTATGACTTTTAAAGTATTATTAATTACATAATACAACTTTATTTCAGACAAATATGGTGAAATATATATATTTCAATTCAACGTCAAACGGCTAATTTGTAAAGCCTTAATAATAGAAATACATATATAAAGAAAGTCGAAATGAATTTAATAATCACATTGTAATATATGTCTACAAATGTAAATGAAGATGTTCAGCTTTTATCTAGATCCACTGTTCTGTGAATTATATTTCGCAAGATATTTTTCAGATACTGATATTTTAAATAAATTAAGATGAATTTGAATCAAATAGGACAGTCTCTAAAACTGACTGATTTATGAATATTTCAATATCACTATTCAATGAAAATGGGTAATTTTAAATCGACCATTCCAAAGATGATTAGAGTACAGGGTTTCGTAAGACTGACTGGCCTAAGAATGAAAATGTTGATTGATCTAGACTATTCTATTCAAAAATTCATATGTGAATCGAATTTGATAACAGAAAAAAAAACTGTCAAAACAGTCAAAAAGTGTCAAAAATATTTCGTAGGATATGATTTCTTAGAATTAAAAGGTGTATAAACTTTATATATTTTTAAATTATATTTACAGACCGGAACAAAATAAAAGAATGTTATTCACATCATTTAAATCATTTAATAAGTAAAACTAAAAACTGAATTTTATGATGAATCTATGAATTTTTTCTTGAATAAATCTGGAAATATTACATGAATTATTGAAATTATTTTGTAGTACACATAACGATTCTCTTTTCGCTACTTATACATATAAAAAATGCTTGGTTTCGGTTAAAAAATGTTTTTATGTCAATTTGAAGTTTAGTGATTTCTACTTTAATTTAAAGGCGAAATTTTGAGATAATTAGAGAAACATTTAGGACATTGCAGGCTTAAGACCTTTATAACTGCATGGTGTGAATTATACGAGGGTAATCCCAAAAAAGAGGCCTCCTATATTTTTAGATATACAAAGAACCATTTATTTTCTATAATTGTTACATCACTTTAAAGATTGAAGAATGCTTTATTTTTCAACGTAATCGCCATTTCGGTCGATGCATTTTTGTAGACGCTGTGACAATTTTACAATGCCACTGTCATACCAGCTTGCCGCCATACCCTTCAGGAAGCGTTGAATCTCATCTTTCACCTCATCATCAGAGCAGAACCGCCGTTCAGACAAATGTTCCTTCAACTTAGGGAACAGGTGGAAATCGCTGGGTGCCATGTCCGGACTGTAGGGTGGGGGTGTGATGACGTTCCAATCAAAATTTTGCAGAAGATCGACGGTTTGACTGGCTTTGTAGTGGAGAATGCTTACACCCTTGCTCAACATCCCTCTTCTCCGGTTCTGAATTGCCCTTCTGAGTTTCTTCAGTGTTTCACAGTACCTGTCAGCGTTGACTGTTGTCCCAGCAGGCAGAAAGTCGACCAATAGTACCCCCTTCCTGTCCCAAAACACAGTTGCCATGACTTTACCGGCAGATTGTGTTTTCTTGAATTTTCGTGGCTTGGGCGAAGAGGACCACTCGCGTAACTGTTGTTTTGTCTCATGTGTAAAGTGGAATGCCCAGGTTACGTTACCCATGACAATCAAGTCCAAGAAGTTGTCCTTTTCGTCTCCATAGAGGCGAAGAAATTCGTTGAAAGAATCAACTCATTGCCGTTTGTGGCCTTCTGTCAGAATACGCGGCACCCATCTTGCACACACCTTCCGATATTGCAAATTATCCGTTAAAATCCTGTGGATAGTGCTTATGGAAACCTCAGGAACCAAAATGCAGAGAGCATCCAGAGTGATCTTCCGATCTTTACGCACGAGTTCCTCAACTTTCGTGATTGCCTCGTCTGCAATTGACCCGCTTCTTTATTCGTCATGAATTTCAGTACGACTGGCTTAAACTCTCTAGACACCTTGCCAACGTTTTTGACATCCATGCACGACTGTCCATGCACTTCCGTCAATAGGCGGTAAATTTCATCCCGTTTAACGCCTTTTGAGTTCAAAACTCGAATAACTGCGCGCGCTTGACACTTGGCGGTAACGTTTATCGGGAGCTCCATTTCGAATGGCTGCCAAGCCAAGACTGAACATCCGAGCGAAGCGCCTGCTTGCTTATGTGGTAGTGGAGAAGGCACCACTCACAACAGTTTTGCCAGCAACCGTATTAAAACTTTCTCTACGTCCCCCAAAAATAGGAGACTTTTTTTGGGGAATACCCTCGTATGATTATCAAAAATCGAACCCTAAATATATATATTGATGAAGTAGATGTTTTTTAAAAAGTTACTTAAAGTATTTAATTGGCAATGACAAATTGCATTAAGTATTTAATTGACAATGACGTTACATAGAGTATTTAACTGATATGGCTGGTCACCAAAAGTGGCTCTTAACAATAATCACTAACTGAACAAATAAAATTGGGATTGGATTGTGTGTTTCAGTGGCGCAAGAGCCGCAACTGACCATACTGCGCCCAAATGAAATTGGCAATCATCATAATTTTAAAAAATTAAAAATTGCAGACACTAACTTATTAACCTTTGATACAAACTAGCATAAAGAATATCAATAATGGTCCCATACTTAATTTTAAATTTCGTTTAAGATAGTTTTATTCGTTTCTGATAAGTCAGCAAATTTCAATTTTTAAAAAATTATTTGCCAGATACTAGAGCATAAATTGAGATTTTGGCATTCAAAATTGGCGTAGATCAAAATGATGAGGATATCTTTCAATCTCCCCAAAGAAACAGACAGGGGTGGATGACGATATATACGGATTATAAGAATTCATAGAAGAATAAATTGAAAAAGAATGAGTTTGTGTGGATATATGCATATTATTACAACACATTTTAAACACTAAAAACATTCAACACACCTACTATTTTCAGTCAACTATTACATCTTAATATTCAACTTGAATAATTGTTTGCTTCAAAATTAAAAGCAAAAATATTTGTAATTTTATAGCAGTAATTTCTTTAAAATTGTACAGATACTGCCATAGCGAACCACATCTGGACTTACTAAATTATTCTAGAAATTATTACATTTTTTTTATTTAACTGAAAAGTATATGGGCTCATTATATAACAAAAATTTTGGATGTATTTTAAATGAAATCGTAGAAATTTCTAGCTTCTGAAATTCTAAAATAATAATGCTCCACAGAATAAGCTTATTTTCTATTTATTTATAATTAGCCGCCTTTGACGACCAGCTGGTTTGCCAGGAGTAATGAGTTCTATAACTTTCAATTAAATAATTATGTGCCTGACTCTCTTTATAACTTCTCAGTCAAATATATTTAAATTTCAACAGTCACGTAACTCATATTAATTTTGTGAGAAATTAATTGTTAGAAAATATGGTTATAATATATTTTTAAAAAAAAACATTAAAAATAGAAACTGAATTTATAGGTTCAACCATTTTTATCAGAGTCAAAAGCCATTTTAAGGGTATTTAAAAAACAGTTTTGAGCTGTAATATTTTCGTAAGTTATCTCAGAAAAATTCTAAATATTAACTTAATTTTAAATTAATCAAAGCTTCAAAAAAATCTGCCCAGGTGTATTTTTTCATCTTCCAAAGTAAATATGTATATATCAAGTGCAATATCTCTAGATCATATGGTCTGGTGCATAGAACACAAACGCACACGCACTTTCATTCATATATACTAACACATATTCCTTTGATTATCAGCCTTGGAGTAATTTTGGGCATTGATCGATCTGAAATTGATATATTTTTAATATAGTTGATATATATTTTTAAGATCTAAAAGAGCACTTTCTAATAATAATATTCCTTTTTTCATAAATAAGTCATATTTAGTGATTGATTGATGTAACAACTTTTGCTTAAAATATTAGAAAAAATATTTTATTAAATATGACTCACTGAGCAAAGTATGAAAAAATCTAAAAGTTATTCATCAATGCATTTTTTGACTCAAGTGAATGTAATTATTTACTTCATTTACGACAAGTTAACAGTACTAAACAATATGTATGCCTATTACTAATGATTTACAAATTAGCCATTTGGCTCGAATTTGAATCGAATTTGCGGATCCTATATAAATTCAATCATGTTTACAGTAAACAAAAAGCTGATTTATTGAATTAATTATATAGATTTTGCAAACGATCATAAATATCTTTGCCTTGTGTTTATTTTTTTAATTAAACATATAATATTCATTTAATTTTATCCTTTTTTCATTCATTTTTCGATTTAATTTGAAGTTATAGTTCATTATTTTTTTAATTTGAACTTCTGTCAATTTTCTCGAAACACTCTAATAAAAACTATTTTTTCCCATTGCTCGTTTATTACTTTTTGTTTGTTGTAAAATTTTATTATCTGAAATATATTGCTGGAAAATAGAGTTAAAATATTTCTTTAAAAATTCGTTAAAAATAGAAACTTAAGTTATACATTAATACTGATGCCATTAGAGAGCTATTATTTTTATCTTTAACTTGAGGTAAAAATCAAGTTTTTGAAATAATATTTTCGGAAGTTATAGCAGAAAAACGTTAAAACTTCTATTAATTTCTAATTAATTCAAATTCTAATTAAAAATTCGAAAAAATCGCTCCAAGATGCACATTCCAGACCTCCAAAGTATACATGTGCCAAATTTGATTGTTGTAGGTCCAACGGTCTGGCCTGTCGAGCGCCAAAACACACACATTGAGCTTTATTATAAGTATATACAGTGAGCAAAAACAGTATTTGCACACCAGTTAAATTTATTGTAGCATACATATAAATAAATGAAAAGCAACTAAAAATTGAAAATACCAACACTTTTACAAAACAAATAAACATATTTAATATCTGACTTAATAATTATATCTAAAATATGAAAATATAAAAAATAGCATTTGTACTGCCAAAATAATATTTGCACGCTAACAATAAAAATAGAAATAGCGGAATTATGTATAAGTTAAAAACAGTATTAATATTTAGTATGCACGCCCTTTGCTTCAGTTACAGTTTTAATCGTCTGGGCATTGATTCTATTAATTTTCACTGCTGATTTGTAGCCATTCTTCTGTAAGAGCTAGCTTAAGTTCTGATTTGTTAGAAATTTTCTTTTTCCTTATTTTCACATCCAAAATATGCCCCAAATTTTCAATCGGATTGTGGATTCTAATGATTACGGTGGCGTTTTCAATTGATTTTTTTCATTATAGTGTAACCATAACCTCGTAATGTATGCAGTGTGCTTTGGATCGTTATCCTGTTGGAAATAATATGATTAGGAATTCCTAATTTCAGAACACTATTAGGTAAATTATCTCGCAATATATTAATATATTTTTAGCATTGTCTTCAAAGGTCCTATCACCAATTCCGTTAAATGACATGCATCCTCAAATCATTATATGACCACCGCCATGTTTTACAGTTGGTTTCAAGTTTTCAATTTGAAGAGAAGTATTTGGCTTCCGCCATACATTTTTCTTACCATCTGAGCCAAAAATATTGAATTTGCTTTCATCGGAAAAAATAACAGTTTTCCAAAACTCTAGTACTTTGCTGACATAAGCATTTGCAAATTCGTCTTTTCACATGTTTGTTTCACTTATTAATGTTTTTTTCGAGGGGCTCTTTTTCAATTATTTGCATCATGAAGAATATCTCTAATTGTTTGTGATGTTGCTATTGTTCCCGACGTTGAAACAACATCAACTACCAATTCTCGAGTACTTAGAAAAGGGTTTTCCGAAGATTCTTTTACGATGGTTCTCCTCTGCCTGGTATTTAGCCTTCTTAGACGCAAAGTTCTCGGCTTATTTATTGCCGAACCAGTTTCTTTTTTCTACTTAGAATTACTTAACGAAAACTAGAAAAGTTTTGATTTAATTTTTCTCTAATTCCTCGGTAAATTAATTCAGAATTGTGAAGAAATATAATCATCTCACGGGTAGCAACAGACAGTTCACACGTTTACGGCGCCTTTAGAACAAATACTCCACAGAATCCCAGTTCCAGTTAATATATTACGTGACTTTAAAGTGCGGGGCTAATGTACTGCGGGACTGATATGCTAAATATTTGCATAATGTTACAATTTAATGCCTTCTTTAACAGCCAATGCTTCGTGTGCAAGTACTTTTTAGGTATGAGAAAATATTATTTTATTTTTTAAAATGTGTAATATTACTGTTTAAGGAAAATGAGTAGTTATTTTTATTTTCTTATTTAAATAAATGAAGAATTAAAAGTATAGTATTAAATTTGCCTTTTATGGTTACTTATGCAAAAAATCGTTTGCGTACAAATACTTTTTTTGCTCACTGTAGATATGGAAGTGAAAATATATAATTCATCTGACATTATTAATGAAGATTCTCTTGCAAAAGATATTCCAAGAAAAATTAGTATTAAATTTAGTAAAATAAATTTATTCAAACGGATTTGAAACTAATATCCTTTTATGAAATAGGGCATTTTTATCATTACAAAATGCAGTAATAACAAAAATATTTATCACTATATCTTTGCCAATACACTTTCATTTGAGAAATGGGCTCTAACAAAAACTGAACAAAAATTACATTATTTATTTACTGCCATTCTGACTAAGTGAAACCACAATACATTTTAAGGTTCCAGATAACTTCTAAGCCATTTGTCTTATTCTAAAATGGCGAATTTAAAGATTCAATACAGAAAGATATAGCAGCACCTACATAAACAAATAAGCTTTTACGTATGTTATGACTCGACCTAACTTCTGCTCTGTCATATCCTCAGTAACACAAAAGTATTTCTAAGTTGGAAATTGGTTTAGAATCGTGAGTTCGTAAAACAACAGGGATGATGGAGATTTCACTGAATAATTTATTCTTAGATTTGTGTATAAGATTCTCGTAATAGTCTTCCAGCGCTTTCTCATTGCGATTTCTCAATTTTTCTTTTGTAGTAAAATCAGACTGCTCAATTATTTTATTTGTGCAAACACCATTTATTTAAGAACTTATTATCCTTTTTAATGAACTACTAAATTTTAAATGACTTTTGATGATCCTATTAAGTAGTATTTAGAACTATTTCTATAAAAATAATTCCTAAATATTATTTTAAGCTTAATGAGTATGATTAAATATAATGAAACTTAATATTTGATTTTAATTTTTTTTTATTTTAGTTATTTAAAATTATCACATTTATCAGCAATCAATTTGTTAAACTACTTCTTTCTGAAATTTCTCCTTTGCAGATAAATTATTATACAAATTCAGTGTTTATTTAGGATATAGATATAACGACTTAAAGTTTACTAAGAAACTAAAATAGTAAAAGTGCATTTTAATCAGTCAATGCTGTCTAGATTCACGTTTGATTAATATTTGCAGGAAGAAATATTATCAATAAATTGTTTACAGATATTTGATGTTTCGTTTAGCGTTTCAAAATATAATCTTGGCACTCTGATTATCTTTTAATGATTTTTTTCTTTCAGCAATTCCAAAAATATTAGAGATGAAAGTGGCAAAAAACTTTTACTGGTGTATCGAATATCAGGTAACAGGTTTTCCAAAGCCTCATAGAACATGGTATTTCAACAACCAGCTCGTCCAAAATCCTCTGATACAGGATCTGGAAAATCCATGGACAATGAAAAACCCATATCTTGCTGATGGTAAGATATTCTTAAATGCGTTTTATCTTTTTATAAAAAGAGAGCAGAGGAAATGATCCCCCAATGTCTCCGTGTTTTTTCGGAGGGGGGAGGTACAATAAAATTTAAAGTACAGGGTTTTTATGTTTTTTTATACAGAAAAAATATTTTTAAAATTGTATGTTTACTTGCTCGTATTTGTTTGAAAAAACCAATATCTTAGTTGTTGAAACTCGATATTTGGTACTTACATTGATGTTATGCATGTTTATCAAATTTTGAAAGAGATCTGCCAAAAAAAACATATTTATTTATATACTGTGTATATAAGAGTCACAAACAATAAATAACTAGAGGGATAGTATGTGTTATGTTATTTTTACATTTAAATTGTATATTGAATTTCAGAATAAACATATTCAAAACAGTGTATCTTTTAAAGACATGTAGCTGCCTTGAAAAATAAAATGGAATAATATTAGAGTCAAGTCATCCACAGATAAAACCCTAGATTTATCTGAAACTGAAAGAAAAATGTTCGTGATTGTCGTTTGCAAAATATTTGTGTACTTATCTCCGATTCTGATCCTGAAAATAAATGTTCAATTTTTTTGAACATTATATAATTGTAAAAAAAGTTGCCTAGATATAAAGACTGTCATCAATGTTTAGTAAACAGAAAGGAGGAATTAGAATTTCAAATATCATATACTTAATATATATACAGATATTTAAATCAATAAAAATTAATTAAATTATATTTCAATATTTTATTTCATATGAAGATTTCTGTCATATATGTATTTTTATTATTGACTTTAATTTAGAGAGCATAAACCGAATTTATCTTTCTGTAAATTAGAACTTAATTATCCAATAAAAGTGATTTTTCCTGATATATTTATTTCAAGATGAAATAAAAATATTTTTTAAAGAGTATATTATAAGATATATATAATCTTAAATGATATCTAAATTACAACTGAAACAAAGGTTAAAGAAGAGAAATGATTATATTTTATTTCGATGCTTTATTATTCATCGGATTATTTTAACACATTTTTAATAGGCATAGCTTTTCTGCATGTTTTCATTGAGTTTGTAACAGATTAGCAAATATTTAAACACTTTTAATTTGAGTCACTTATAAAGGCAACTTACAATTCAACACTATAGTAAAAACTAGGATGAATTCAGTAGCTTGAGAATTAGAGAGATTTTAGAAAAATATGTGTTGGGAAGTAATTACTTGATTTAATCAGACATCTGAATTCGCTTCTGCTCTGATTAACATTTTGTGAAAAGAACGTTTTAACTTTTTTAAACATTTTTGAGGGAGAATTGATAAGATGGCATCCGTGTAGGTATGTTAGGAATGAGCAGTGTCCAGTGAAGAAAAGGACATCCTCTCTGCTCCTGTTTGTTGCGTAGAGAGAAATTTTCGGTATTATGTTGAACGTGGACCGACCTGTTTCGCCTACTTCCCATTACTTTTGTCATTTTGACATCATCTTGGTTTGGAGAATATCATTCAGATGACATCTTGGAAGCTTCATTGTATTCTGTTTCTGATTATCACTTGCCACTGTTGGGCTAGATTATTCACCTGTTCATTACCGTCATTGTCTACATGTGCCTTGATCCATGAGATTTTGAATGATTTGAATGAATGTATCTCTTGCTAATTGGCTATTAGACTTTCGGTAACTTGAGGCTTGTATACTTGCTTTATATCGATGTAAATAGTGACAGGATTTGGTGAAGGGAGAGAGGTTGCATATTTTATTGCTCTGTTGAGTGCTAGTAGTTCAGCTTGGAAAACCTGTTTTCTTTCAACAGGCTGGTTGACTACTGGTGTATATAGTGACTGCATCCTGCATGACACAAAATGCAGTTCCAATTCCTTGGATCAATCTCTGTAGATCATTTGTCCTGAATTCTGAGACCTACCATCTTCCAACGACATGTGATGAACTGGGAGATGTTTGGATGGATGTGACGTCCAGCTCATTACTCTGTGTTAATATTCGCATGGGTTTATGTGTGGCATATCAGGTACGATTCCATGGAATCTCTACAGTTCAATCATTCTTGCCATCATCTGAAACTGTTGACGAAGCAGAGACAAGTCAAGGATAACCTGGTGTGCTGCAGTAGGCATGGTCTGTATGTTCCGGTAATTGCTAACAGAAAGTCTCTTTGGATGGAAGACAGATTTCTTCCTAATCTAATCATGGGGTGGAGGCACCAAACACCTGCTCCGTGTGCAAAAATCCTTTCGATGACTGTCCAGTAAAAATATTTTCTGTGTCGGAGTGTTATTCCCCAGTATTTGCCAACTATTTTAAGAAAATTGAATTGTTGTTGCTGTACTTTAGTGCTAAATGCTTGAGGGGAGAATTCCAATTCAATTTATCGTCAATATGGATACCTAGATACTTAATGGCATCGTTCTTTTTTATTTTTTCTGCCTGCCAAAAGATTCTGGGTTCCGTTGCCCATTTACTAAACAGAATAAAGTTGGATTTCCCCGTAGACACTTCTAAATTGTTTGTGTCTGCCCGGGTTATGAATTGCGCAATTGATTCTTGGATATTTTGTCTTAGATATTCTTTTGTTTTGGCTTTAATGACCAGAAAAAAAAATCAGTAACGAATGCTAGGACGATTGTATGGGCAGGCCAGATTTACTTAAGTAGATCGTTCCCCATCAAGTTGCACAGAACTGGATCACTGTACGATCCTTGATTCCGTGTTCTTGAGACCCAGCCTTCTTGTGTGCTGGGGATTATTTTTCTGGCATGTAGCAAGTTTTCAAATATGTTTAGGATCCTAATTTACTATGCCATCGAATGCTTACTGACCTCCTCTTATGGCACATGAGGAAGCCAGGACAGGTCTCGGTGAAGAATGGTACAAGAGAATTGCATCGAATACTCTTTCGCGCAGCAAGATCCACTCCATAGTAAACCATATTGACAAATACCAAAATCTCTTCAAGGCTACACAATAACTGAGACCAAAATGCCGTTCAAAATCAGCCAAAATTATAACTTCAAAAGGGTTCATGAAGTCAAGCAGAAAAATTGTAGTATAAAATGTGTTTTTATATATTGTGCTCTGCATAGAAACTGTCGGCGTTATAAATGAATTTTACATGGCGATAAGGGTTACTTTCTTAAGAATTATAGGATCTAGGATTACTTTTCTAGAATTACCTTTTTAAGAATTCTAGGGTTAAGTATTACTTTTCTGGGGTTACTTTCTTAAAGATTCTAATATTAAGAAATGTGTTCTAGAGCTACTTTCCTAAGAATTTCAGGATTAAGGATTATTTTCTAGGGTTACTTTCTTAAGAATTACTTTCTAGGGTTACTTTCTTAAGAATTACTTTCTAGCGTTACTTTCTCAAGAAATTTAGAATGAAGGATTGCCTTCTTAAAGAGTCTAAGACTAAGGGTTATTTTCTAGGATTACTTTTTAAAGGATTCTAATATTAAGTATTACTTTTTAAAGAATTTTAAGATTAATTTAAGGATTTTAAGATTAATTTACTTTATTAAAAATTCTGAGATAAAGGACTCTATGATTAAGGATCATTTTCTAAGGCTACTTTCCTGTCTAAATCGGAATAGAAACACCGTTGTTTTCAATTACTTTTTTGCATAAACATTACTTTTTTACCTTATCTGATGGAGTTTTTATTCCAATAGTATATTTTTTTTATTCTTAATATGATTTTTTTATAGATATGAAAGTTAAAGTTCAATCCTTCAGATTGAAAATCATGAGGATTCGTTTCCAATTTTCAAATCAAAGTTGTTAAATAATCTTAAAAGATGATAATATATAATAAATCAACAGAATATTTTAAGCAATGATTTTCCAGTAATTAAATCAAAGTTGGTCAGGTCGTTTTTGTTGCACTTGAGTTCGTAGTACAGCTTGAGTTTCATATTCAAAACTCTGCGCAAGAAGAACAATATCATCTTCTTTTATACAGCTAAATCTTTTGATTGATGTTTAATGTAATAAGTTAATTAAAATCGATTGATTTCACTAAAGTATTCAATCAATTCTTAAATATGCTTTCTGATTGAGTTTGCAGTGAAATTAAATTATAAATTATAAATAGAATATAAAAAATTAAAACACTTTTTTACTATTAGAGTTCAAATTTATATGAATATCTTTATTTCATGTTTATAAGAAACATATTTATTTGCATAGAAAATCTTTCTGTCTATTAAAAGCAATTTTCAAGCCCCTTATGGAAGATACTTAAGGAAATAAAAGCTTTTGAATGAAAAATTTTTATTTTAGAAGTAGAAAAGATATGCTGAAAAATTGAATCAGAAATATCTCTAGACTTTCTTTAGCATCAGATGTAAAATAATAAAATAATGTTTTTCATACCGTTAAATATATTTGAAATGGTGCTATGAAATGGTAATTGCTGCAAAAATCATTCTCCATTACCCTTATTAATTCTATTCAATTGTACGTAATTTAAGAATTTGAGAAAATTATGGTTTTTATGAAATTGCTTTCAAAATTTTGAAGTTTATAGTAAAGTACAATTTCATTTCTATTTTGCTTGATGATTGTCTCATTCAAAATAACTGGAAGATTGTAATTGAGTCTAAATTAAATATTTATTAATAATTATTATTAAACATTCCCAAAATTCACTAATTTTCACATTTATATAGTTTATTATTTGATTTCCGGTCAGTTATTTAGTATCTCATGTAATTTTGTTTTCAAATCAAATATTTGCAAACGTCAAATTTATTTTAAACGTTGTTAGAGTTGCAATATGAATGGGTGAAGAATAAGTTATCCGTGAATTTGAAACAAAATTAAACAAACTTATTTTAACAATTTGTTTGAAAAATATAATTGCTCCTCACATTTATTGATCTCTGATGAATTTAGATGTAGAATGAAATTTGTTAAATGATAGAAATTCAATCTAATGTGTAAATTTAGTTTCATGTAAATGATTTTCATGATCCATAAAATAAATTAATATTACATTACCTAAAAATTTATAACCCAAAATTTATATATTTCAAACGTTTCATTGAATACTACTACTAAGTAAATGAAGTGTCTGATATAAATCTTTCAACAATTTCTATTTTCATACACGACATTTTTTATATTATGTAATCACTTATTGTGGAAGAAAATGGTTTTTACAAATTTTCCTAAAATGCTTTGGGAAAAAGGACTTCTTCTCATTTAATTATACCAAACTGCAATTCCTTTAAATTTATGTTGCTTTAAAACTATAAAGAATACTGTATCGTATATGAAGATAGAAAGAATATTGTATTTCACTTTGTATTTATGAACATTGTGATTCATTTTAAATTATGCATATATATTTTAATATATTTTTTCAGGTATTACTTTGTGCAAATAAAATGAAAACATTTGATAATGGTCATACATTGCACAAATGTATTTATATATTTTCAACTTAAATCTAGAATTTGATAATTAAAAAAAAAAATCATGTATTATGGAACATACCATTGCCTTCTTAATAAGGCCATACAAGTCAGAGCAGAAAATCGTAAATGGGGCTTTATTTCATATATATTTGATTTTTAGATTTTTTTAGATGATAAATGTTGGTTAATAACACATTTCTACACAATAACTTATTGGCGAATAACACACTAATTACATGCAGTTAGTTATCATGCATTGAATGAATTTTATGTTCTTTCAAATTTCGAAAAATTTCTTTAGGAAATCGTATTACATAGAAATGATCTTATACTATATGTAATATACTAAATTTTTTTTCAGGTTGTTTACAGCTTGAAAGAGCTTCACAAGTGAATGAAGGTCTTTATACTTTAGTGGCCACAAATGCTTTCGGTACAGTAAATCATTCCATTGGTGCAAAATTTCACAAAGGTAATTCGTTGATCCATTATTTTTTTTTTTTTAATTTTTAGACGTTAGCAATTCTTTTTTTACTACTTACTATACAATTATTTTTCGGGTGACCAAACATATGAATTCGATTTTTAAAATCAAGATATGCATATTTAGAAGAGTTTTAAAAGAGTTAACTCCATTAGTGATAATTTTATCATTTCATGCATCTATAAACAGAAATTCCTTTTTTTATTTATTTTTGTATCATATTTTTCCTGAAATACAAATGAAGTATGTTTTTTTTATAAGACATTATTTATACTTGCGATATTTAACCTTTTTTTAAGCAAATTACATGAATGAATACCATTTTAAATACAGTCATAAAAGAATGAAATTATTATAATTCTTTACATAGAATTAGCTTCAGTTATCTTAATAATAAATGCTATGAATTTTACAATTCATAATATTTTTAATAAACATTGGAAGGAGCTATCACACAGCTTTTCTGTAATTCTTCGCATTCAGGTATGATGTTCAAAAAGATTTTCTGAGATCCCGATCCATTTCTTGACAAAACTTACAAAACATTGAAAGAGCTATTTGCTATTATACTATAGTATTTCTAAATTACCTTATAATTCCATGTATTGAAGGAAAAATTCTGATTTTTTTAGCGAATTCATTACAGTGTCAAAAAGAACTATTAGTATTTAAAAGCATAACATTTAAGACAGGTCAGTATCTAACTTGGTGTTGGTACTTAATTTAAAATCTCTCTTTCAGTATCTTTACATCATGAACTGAGCTAAATTTTTACTCTACTGGTATTGTTGAAGGAATAAAGTATGGTATTTCATTTAAAATACGTAATTTAAAAAAAATCTGTTCTTAAGAGAGTAAAATAAATCCTTCTGTCTGCAAATTTTTCTATGGATCTGTTCTTAGATTTTAAATTTCGAAAAATTCCAATTAAATTAGTTAATTGCATTCTCTTATTTAATGTATAGCGAATTTCTTAAATATATGAGAAAGTGAAAACGCATATAGGGCTAATCTAGAAAAACATTTTTTAAGGAAAATATAGTAAATGCCATAAAGGGCAAAAATCAAATCGGAGTTGAAAAGGGTCCATATCTGAAAATGGAAAACTAGGATGAATTCAATTTATCTACTTTCTTTAAATTAATTATTTCCTAACGTATTGAGTTCAACTTTCATGAAAACTTTAATTAATGAATTATTCGAGCGTCTGACTTCCCCACGCCTTTCTGCACCTAATTTCCTCGACTTAAACTGCCCAACCCAGTCATATCACGTACAGATCAAAAGTTTAAAATAAATGCTTTTAAAGTTTGCTGCCCTGCTGTGATTAGCAGATCACTTGAATTTAGCCTTATTTACGATTTATAGATTAATAGAAAGTAGTGATGATTGAAGCAATGCTAAAAAAGAACGTAAAAAAGCTATTTAAAACCCCCTTAAAAATGCAGGGACACTAATGAAAAACATAATAAAAATCATAAAATCATGAACATAAAAAGTTTTCTGTTTTTTTAGTTTTTGTTTATGAAAACGTTAGTAGTAAAAAACATTTTAAAAAAACTGAACTTGATTTTAAATGCTGCAATATCCATTAAAATGAACGTCAGTCAATGATTAAAGATGTAAGTCATCATGTATATTATTCGTATGAAATAAAAATAATATATGATTAACATTAATAAAGAAATGCGATTTCTGATTTTTATAATAAATGCTTAATTTTTAAATTCAATTATTATACTTTAAAATTTTATTTCATTATTTTTGAATATATGTCGTTGTTATTGCTGCTTATGCCTCTTGGACTGAACGATCGAAGAGAGAATGGCCCAAGTGGTTGGGGAGAGAGTAGTGCAGTATTTGAGGGTACGACCCCGTGAGCGCACGAGGACAGAAGTCTGCTTTTAGGTCATATGAAGAGAACAATCGCATACTTGCTCTCACAACCCTTTATTATACAGAGAGGAAAACCTCCTTCATACACCTCATAGATAAAACACAGAGTAAGGAGCGATCTGTTGATACTGCTGCGTTCAGTAGTGGCGGGGTGGTCGGCTGTATGCAAGAAAAAGAGTAAAGAGCAACCTTGCCTGAACCTGGAATGGGCAGATCACCAGGAGGACACGCGATCCCTAGGCCAGAACACCAGCGTTTTTTTAATATATTTCAATACGTAGCATTAAATTTGTAGCAATGCTCCCTTGATAAATTTTTATTTTCACTTCTTTTCATTCATATATTACGTCAATTCATTGAAAGATGCATATACAAAGAAAAAAAAGTAGAAAATCTAAAATAAATGTTTAATTTGTAAATCCAAAAAAGATATCAAGTCCAAGAAGAGGAGTTTTTAATAATTTTTGAATGGTCTATGTTTATTTCTTGCCATTATTCATCAATTATTTCTATCACTTTTATTTCTGCGTGTGTCTTTGCTTGAATTTCCTTACAGTAAAGTTTCACGGATGTGAAATAACGAAATAATGTGTTGATAATAATGCAAGATTCTAATAAATATTTTTCAGACCATATTTCGTTAAAGCTTTCATTTAGCATCAGTTTTATATCCTGCTTAAGCTATTTTTAATAACTCTCTGTGAGACTGGCTTTATTCGGGTTGCGAAAGGTTTGATTAGATTTCCATAACCACTTCATAACTAAGTAATATACAATTAATGACTACTCTTTTCTGTTTAATTAAATAAACTTCTAAGTCATATTTATTTTATCATATGTAGCTGAGAAAGTTCTGAATGCATATTCATTAATATTACTAACTAGTAGGAAAGCTTTTACTCGATTTTGTCATAGTGAATGACCCTTATTAGATTGCTGAAATTAATAAAAGCCTTTACTAAATTAAGTCTAAGCTTCTGTAAGACTGTGATTGGTGCACATTTCATGCAGGCTCAGTCGGAATGAAATTATTGAAAATAGTTCATCCGAGATAATTGTATATTACTTCGAATTAGATTTGATATTGGTAACTGAAACACGTAATTGCAAATTGAATCTTCTGTTTTTAGGGAAATAACTCTGTTTTAAGAAATATTATACATTTGTGAGATGATAATTGCGTAATTCATTTATTTATAGTCACTATAAAGAAATATTCTTCATGAAAATTTGAAAACCAGGAGTTTGAATGTTATCTACTGTTTCACCTGATTAAAGAACTAAATAAAATAAATGAAAGCCAGAATGAGATATACGTAACTAAAAGAAAATATTTCCTGAAATTGTGAATGATTCCTTGATTATATAATTTACTAGCTTGTACCTGGAGTGTTTCTGCCGAAGAAATAATTTTGGAAACATCGTTGGAAATTTAAAATAACTGTCTTTTTAGTTAGGAAGGAAAGAAAAATTAACATTTATTTTCGTGTCGGAAATTAATGCATTAATTGTAATTTAATGATTTATAACGTAAAAATGTAAATAATATTTATTTTATTTTTTTATACTTTATTATTCAAGAGCTTTAGGGTAATCAATATTTTTTTTTGTTTTTCCGTCATCAGCAGTCAAATTTCTTAACTATCCGACTCATGGTCAAGAAATTTTAGTTTCAGTCAGCCCACTTGAAGTGACTGACCTTGCGTCTTGTTGATATCATCGAGAATGCAAGTCGAATGGGAAACTGCAGTTTTTTAAAATGAAAAGAAATGTTGGAAGGAATCGTGGAAATCTGTGGAGTGAGCACATCTCAAATCGACATTCAGTTAAGAGTAGTTTTATCATGCTTCTTGCCTCATATTGGTCCTTTGATTCTTATACTCGTGATCAGGTAGCAGATAAACGCTGTCTTTCGGTTCTTGACTCGTATTGATCTTATGAATTTGAAACACGTGAATTTGCAATTTGTAAACAATCTGTTTCATTGCTCTCATGTCATTCCTCGTTTGTTTCTGGAACTCAAATTGGCTTATTTCTAGATGTTGCGTTATTAGATCTATTAAATGACGAACGTTTGGTAACATATTTTTTTGTCGAAGCAATCAACACGATATACATTTCTATAATCGAAATATCTTTTGTAGATTCACTTAATAAATACCAAAATTACTATTTGCATTGTAAAATTTCTATTATATATAACTTACCTTGAGAGGCGGCAATAATAATTTTATTTTGTATGTGTGAGATCAACTATGAATAATATGTGCTGTTAGCTTCATACAAAATAGTAAGTTCGCTGAATGACAACATCCTGTATAGAAGACTATTTATTAATGAGCAGGAAAAAAATTAACGCTTTCACAAAGTATTTTTAATTTCATTTCCCTTACATTGACTGTCATCATACATAATAATTTTATGTTATTTCATGTGTGTGCGGTTAATTCCAATGGAATGTGCAGTTTGACTTTTGTCAATTATCAGTTTTAAAATATAACCTTAGAGTAAGTGCTAGCAATAGCTTTAACCAGGTATGGGATTTAATCATAGGATTATTCATAAACAATAATTTGACCAATTGCATAGAAACCGGATGAATAGTACAGCAGCCTATAAGATACAAACAAACAAAAATTTATTTTTATACCATAGATATGATAACTGAACTCTGTCTAAAACCTTCAAGCAGGTGCAAGCAATGAGTTGACCAAGTTGCACAGAAATAGGGTGAATAGTTCTCCAGTGTCTAAAGTACAAAACAAACAACAAATCTTTTTTGTTTAATAGATTAATATATTCTTTTAAAATTTTAATTCTTCCTGTTCTTTCAGAATTGTAATGAAAGAAACTACTTTTTACATATTTCGTGATTACTTTAATATTAGTTCAGAATTCTCAAGTTTAATGGTAGAAAATGTGATCAAAATATTTTCTTTTAAAATTGATTAAACACCGAAAATATATTTATGCCATAAATTCTCTGATATAATTGAATTAATATTTTTTAATTAAAATGACACAAAAATTTGTGAATAATATTTCCGGAAAATACCGCAAAAAGGTTAAAATTTTAATTAAAACTTCATAGCTTTAATTTAGCATCTGTGCTGAATCTGTTGTGTCTCCTTGGCGAGTTATTTTGACAATAATCTTTGGTTAATTCCGAAAAAAATATATTTGAAAATATTTTTCATATATTAGGAAACGTTTCCATTCTATAATTACCCCGTATGTGCAAGTAATAAGTAATTAAAAGTTTTATCGCAATCGGATGAGTGACCTGGCAGTGCATAAGAGACATGCTGACAAACATTCATTTTTATTTATATAGATTTGGATTAAAACAATTTGTTATTTGAAAAGCGTTTAGATTTGTGGTTGGGAAGAAAATAGAATTAGGTATTTTTTATTATGTTAATATAAGTAACAAGGGGATAAAGTTAGCTCAGTAGGATTTTTTCTTATTTGTAAAATTCTGATCTCTTGGAGAAAATATTTAGATACAAATCCTATATTGATTATGTACCAATATTTTTTCAAACTTACAAACATATGAAATGGTCATTAAAAATCATAAATGCGCTTAATTTGATATATTATTTAAAACAATCTATACACAAATTAAGGATAGACAATGATCTATATTACAGCATTTATTTTGCAGTTTATCCATCATTACTTACATTTTTGAAATTATATTCAGTTTCACCATGGTGAAATCGGATCTGAAACACCGACAAAGGTGCTGTATAACACTCTCTATATAAGAGCAGATAAAAAAAAGCTTCGATATGTAAATATTAAAAAAAAGGTGGGGGGTCTATGTAAAAGCATTTTTTTAGGAAAAATACTTATATAGGTGAATTTAAAAAATAAATAACTAAATACATTAATAAAAAAGAGTTTCAGTCGAACCAGGACTCGCAAAACATGCGCCTGCTATATTTTCCGGACCATCATACTGCATTCTTCACACTTAGAAGCGGAAATTGATTAAATTTATTCTATAATTAGTCATATAATTTTTTTACATTAAATGAAATTTTTTCTTCGAGAAAGATGACCATATAGATAAATTTAAGTGCAAAGTCCCAAATCTACATCCAAACTTTTAAAGCCATTTCTGAGATACACGAAATATGTGTATTAACATACTCCTTAAAGAATAATTATATAAAAAATTTATATTTTGTGATGCTTTTACTATTCATCATTCTAATGATTTTTCCAAACTATATTAAACGTATAAAAATATTTTAATTTCATTCGAACAACAAAATATGTTTCATAAAAACTGAACTTCTTACTTCTCTTCTTCGTATCTTAGATAAAAATATCGATTATTACTTTGAATGAATTATCAACAAAATATCAATGATTAGTGGAGCGTGTTGTTATGTCGACCTCTTTTGTCTGTTCTGGCATTGAGCTGTAAAATTTGAAAAATCCTTTGTGATCAACACAAAGATTAACTGCCAGTCACTTAATTTAATAAATTCTTAAGCAATGCCTTCTTTGATGAATAAACATAACTGACTTCATCATTAAAAAGTAATATTGCGAATATTGCATTTTGCCGCACAAAATATTTTTATATTAAATATAACTCCTTACTGTGTTGTATTTGTGACACCTAACACGTCATGAATATATAATATATATTAAGAGAAAATAATTTTTTAAGAATTACAAAGTGCAAATTTAGGTATAAAAGCTTAGTATTGAACTAAAGATAACAATATTATTGTTTTATGTAAATAGAATTCTTTTTATCATTCATATTTAGAATAATCGTTAAACAAATTTACAATATTCCCCTAGAAAGGTATAACATTATGTTATAATATTGACTGTTGAGAAAGAAATTAGAAATGCTTTAAGAAAAATTCGTAAAACTTTTAAAGAAATGGGAAATGTCTTTGATCTTTTAAAAAAATTATAAGTTCAAAATTAAGTGATAAAAACAGAGTTAAGATCAGCATTTGAAATAGTGTTGCGAACTTACGTCTAAAGCTTTTCCCCAAAGAAAAAAATATTTTGACACTGATCTAGATGAACATTACTCTACTCGATAGGAAATAAATGTCGCTCTTTTATAATAAATAAGCTTATTATTTTTCACTTATTTATTTTGTTTCCATGAGAGCTTTAGAATGTGAATTTCATTTCACTTTCATTGTGAAACCAATGTATTCAACACATATAATGAAATAACTTTTATTAATTATTAACTATTATTAAATATTATTATTATCTATTATTAATTATGCTAAAACTTCATCTGTTTTTGATGTAAAATATTATAATTTATATTTAAATTTTTCAATCATAGTTTATTGCTTAAGAACGGACTCTCGAGATAATATTTACTTATATGCCAAGATAAATACAGTAATGATAATACTGAATCAATTTCACCGCTACTCAATAGAATAAACCATATGAAATAAAAGATATCGTTTATATGTAGTTCAATCTAACAAAAAGGAAATTGAAAGAAAGAACTTGTCTATGTAAAGATTGTATAGATGAAAAAATATGACAATCAAAATTTTAATAAACAAATTTTATTATCAAAAAAATTAATGCTGCTAGTGTTAATTCATTTTAAATATAATTTTGAGCTTTTTAGTGTTGCATTATTAAAATTTTATTAAGCATTAAAAACTATAAATTTTATTTTTTAATCTATTTTTAAATTAAATATTTATTATAAAAAATCACACATTTATTGAGTACAAATTCTATATTTCTAATTTTACACGATTTATAAAAAGTCAGGTAAGCAATTAATTTAAAATAGGCTATTTAATACTTGGTTAACCTACTGATTTTTTATGTACATTAGGATGAACTGAATGGAGATAATTGAATGATTTTTAACAAAACAAAATTAGTTTGTATAAAACATCATTTTAATCAAAACTAGCTTCCGAATATTTTATAGGGATTATTTGCTTCTATAAATATATATAAAATTATTTTTGCACATTCTTACTTATCATGCTAAATGATTATTAAATTAGTTAAACGACAACAAGAAACTATTGTAAAATTAAACCTGCGCCGTATGAAAGCTTTCAATTTCAATTAAAATTGACACGTAATTGTTATTGAAAACTAAACTAATGGCTACATAAAACCGAATCATTGCAAACTTTAGGTTTTTACAAATTAAGTGCCTTTACCAATGCAGTTCTTCCTGTTTAATTTCTACTATGTTGATTTAAAAAATGACGCATAATAGGAAAACGTATACATGGTGATTTAATGTATTAACCGATATAAAAAATAGATTAAATCCTTTTATGAAGTCCCTAAAGGCAAAAATACGCATCTAATATAATTTCATTTTAAAAAACGTTTATTCGTTTTGAGTAGATTGCATTTAGTTTTGAATTTTCCAATGTTTCAGATCCTGTAGTTATCGCTCATCCGACATATATACCACAAGGAAGATTACCTCCTCCAATTTCAACGATTCGAAAGCAACCTGAACCAGAGCCCAAAGGCAGGACACCAATTTTGGTAAGTACAAAATTTTTAATCCTCCTCTCCTCTTCCAACTCCCGTTTTTTTTCCTGCTCACCTTGCAAATAAACTATGCTTCAATTTCTTAAACCATGCTTTCTCCCAAAATAGTACTGATAATTCTTTTCACTCTTTTATATTTCAAGCATTATTATTGTAAAATATGTCATTTCATAATTATATTAAAATAAGATTTTTGTGTTGTTTGAAAATCATTCATCATTTGCATCTGTACGAATTATAAATACATCTGTGAAAATTATCGCTAAAGAAACAATGAGAGAAAGTCGTGTTGTTAATAATATTAAATATCAGTTACATAATGAACACGATACGTAGAATTAGTAGCGCAAACTTCTGATTTACACTACTTGCATTACATGAAATTAATGATGCTACTGATAATTTAATGATGAGACATCTATCGCTAATTTATGTACACTTTGACAGTTGAGGTGGAAAGTTTTGATAGCTAAATGATTCTCAGATACTATTGCATATAATTATCTTAGTTATCTTAAAACAAATGCAAATTTAGAAAACGATTGATAAATATTGCATATCATATCGTTATAGTTATCCATAAGTCATCAAAAGCGATACAGACTGCAAAATTTAGATTTCCTGAGGTAATTTTGCATTATATATTTGCACTCTGTTTTTTAACTCATAAGTAATATCAAAAATTGTGGCAATTTTTGACATTATCTGTTTAAATTATAATGACCATAAAGATCATCTAAAAGTGTCAGAAGTGCCTTAAGAGTTGGTTCTTAAAAAGACAAAAAATTAGATATTAGAAAATGGAATTAAATCATACTGGTCTAAGAATTTTGTTTATTCGGTTACAATCCACGAAACTAATATATTGCGGTCACCACATTTTATGTCAAAAACGTACAAATCACTTGACCTTGATGTACAAACGCTGTTGTTATATATCGTAAAGGAATATCAGTATTATCATACATTTATGTTTCATTCACATTTGAATTTAGTTTAGTTTAGTTATAATAACGTCCCGTTTTAAAGCAACACTAGGGCTATTATAAGCGGATATTGTTATTTTTAATCGTGGTCAGATGACGAGCTTGATACCCCCTCTCCGAAATTACACAAGCCACCAGAGAAAGACGTTTGACCCCAGCATATTTAACGTGCACCAGACCCGCTTACAAGACAGTTCTCAAGTGGAATCGGGTCTCGAACTAGAAACTCTCCGGTTCTGTAGCCGAGACCTAACCACCAGGTCCGCAGCCTCCATGAAGGTGTGAAATCAATGGGAATTATATAAAAAGAATATAGTTGTTTTTGCAAGAAATGCTACACAATACCCTGAAACGAAGCAAGACATTTAACAATCGCCTAAACGTTTAATAGACTAAAGAATCAAACTGATTGGGAATCAGAATTTTAAACCATTTCGAAAAACCAACATAAATGTAAAAATGAAATACAAAGTCAACAAGTATACCAAAAAAAAGGCTCTCTATTCTACTGATTTGTATACATATTTTGATTCCTATCGGTGCTCACCTCAGGAAAATAAGCAAAACTGTTAGATAAGCATGACATTGTTGACATGAAAAAAAATTAATCGCATTATGTTCTAAAGGAAAAACTAAGGTCTGGAAGAAAAATTATATATAAAAAGGAAATAGCAATTTTTAATTTCAAAATTTTAAAAATGTTACAGGCAAAAAATCAAAATATATTATCATTTGGAAAAAAAAAGTATATGCTCGAAGTACAAACTAAAACTTCTTTAGTTTCTTATCCATCATTACCTCTAAAAATGAATCAACACAATTCCAAAAAGAAATTGTTTATTTACATTTTACAGCCGTTATTTAAATATTATAAGAATGAGAATGCAATTTAGAGCTGGGATTGAATTTATATTGGAGCACAATTTTTTTCTTATTAAATGTTTTGTACCAGTGTTTTTCTTTTTTTTAATTTTCTAGGAAATGGAAGAAATCCAAAAATGCATTTATGGGCATTATAGCATTGCGCACATGTTTTTTCCCTTGAACTATCAATTTTCACCTTAATTTCACCATCAATAATTAAATCGAAAATAAATTTAGTAATTTAATAATCTCTAGCTTTGATTTGGCTCAAATCCTTAAGGTAAGTATCACTAAAAAAATCATAATTCATAAAATAAAAAAATGAATAAAAATATATAAGTAGTTAAAAAGTATAATGATGTTGCTAATAAAATGAAGTACTGAATTTGCATTTACCAGACTTTTTGATTTAAAAATACTAAATTTACCATAGATATACTTTGGACAGTGAAAATTTTCTTTGTTGAGATAATTTTTTTAAAAAAATATTTAATAATGTTTTTAAAAACAACATAGTTTCAAATTCCAAAAAAAAAAAATACTGATGCCGATTTAGTTGCGGTAAAATTCTGCAGTCTAGATTTAATTAATTTTTAAAATATATTTTAAGTATATTAATACACTTGTAAATGTAACAGAAATGGTTTCCTTTGAATCACCAAATATTTGATTGTCTTATTTGCTTTCATTATTAAATGCTAGACAGGAAAACTGTTTCATATCTATGTAGTATGTAGAACGAATAAAAAAGTGAAGCTGCAACACAGCTAAAACTAGAATACAGATTAACCGAACATAATATATCATGAAAACAATCATTAGAAAAGTACATGCAAATAATGAACTGATCATATGTAAGACTATTAAAATATCGAAGGTTTAATGTTTAGCAATTTGGTGGTTCATGGATATGAAGTTATATCTAAAAGATGTAACTGAAATTAAATATAACCAATACATATATCCGGCTATCCAGTTAGTAGACAACATAAACGACAATATTTTTTAAAACATTATTTTGAACTTGAACAGTTATGATATCTGTCTACGCGCGGAGACAGATTTTTGAACTCACCCTTTGATTACCAATTTTAGTTAATTTTCTAGATCATTATAATTCAAAATGATGAATAATAACATTTAAGATGTTTTATGTACTTTGAAACTCGGTCGAATTGGAAAATTTGAGTAAATAATAGAGAACATTGATGTAAAATACGAAATACCCTTGCAGAAATTCTATTCAATATTTACAGATTCTTTTTCTACAGAACATAATTTCAGCTTTGGTGAAGGTAATGAACTAGGATCTAAGAAATATTTGCATTTACAAGTTTAGTTTAGTTTAGTTAAGTTAACGTCCCATTTTAAAGCAACACGAGAGCTATTTTGGGACGCACTTCATAATTTTGAACCACGGTCAGATGACGAGGACGACACCTGAACTGGCACCCCCCTCTCCACACCACGCCGCACCAGCGGGAGGACATTTGGCCGTACAGATTTAACGTGCAAGAGACCCCCTCACACGACGGTTCTTCGGTAGAATCGAGTCTCGAACCTGGAACCCACCGGTCCCGAAGCCGAGGCCTTACCATCAGGCCACCGCGGCCCCCAGCATTTGCAAGAAAGATTATGGCAGTTTGAGCACTTCCTAACACAAAATTCATCAAAATTCGTACATGTAAGCCTTATTAAGCAGCTCTAAATCAAAACCTATTCATATTAGAAAAATAATACTTGTTCATTGCCTTAAGAATAATATAGATAACATGTATAAGAAATTTCAGCAGAAAATATTCATAATATTTTGAGATATCATGTTTCGCGTATCAAAATTTTAATAGAATAGAAGTTCCTTAAAAAATGCATTTAAAGTTTTATTCACGTCTTATAAAAAACATCCTTATTTATGTTTCTTAAATATTTGAGACATTTGTAGGCATAAACCTTTTTTGTTAATAATTTTATCAGTTTTCTTCTTTTTCATGGTTTTTAATTTTTTTCTATCAATTTTTACTTCATTTACATACTATATTTTTGATGTGACTATTTCTTTTTTCAATCCAGAGAAAGAAAATCTCTCAGTGTATAATCCCCAGGAGTTATTCCCAGTTCAAAAAACAGTAACCAATCATAAAATCCTTCATTAAAAATTATTACAGATACTAAGGCTCTTAAACGTAAAATCTAGCTCGACAAATTGACTTTTTGGAACAACTGTCCGCAAAAAATTATTGAAGCTTTCATTAGCATTTTGAGTCTTAGCCCGTGTCACGCTCGAGAATGAAATTATATAAATCAAACTATAACTTTGTTTTAATTTAATGGCAACATTAAAAGTAAAGGAAAATGCTTTTTTGTAAATAAGCCCAATCGTTCTACGCTACGCTTTTGTGTGTGAGTTGTATATAATTTTCAGAAATTATTATACGTTTATATATAGCAGCATGAAATATTCTGGTGCCGAAATACCCATTTAGAACTTCGCTACCTTTAAACCAGAGAATCCGCTTGTTAAACCAACTAACTTACCTTGATTTTTGGAACTCTGCCAACTTCGATCTTCACGGAAGAAAAAAGAATGGCGACGAAAGAACTACTAAGGTAATTGAACAGGAAACAAAAAATTGTCAGAAGTAATATAATTTGTTTCTCAACTGATAATAATAATTTTATAAGCGACTTTTCGAAGGAGGACGTGGAATATACATTAAAACGTTTAACATCTGCTTTGAAAGAAATGAAAATTGTTGACGATGGAACCCATGTACTTTTTAAGGATGAGGAATACGAAAGTGACATTGCCTAATGTGAAATCTGCACAGATGATGCTGAATGCTCAATCTTTAATGCCTAAAAAATTATCCAAAAGAAACTATCGCCAACCATTAACGCCAGCAATAACCCTAACAGTGATATTGATAAGGCCAATTTGGCGACTTTGAATCCGTAATCTGTTCAGATAGCACCTGTCATTCAAACTTACACAGTAAAATTTCCAACGATAAAATTAAAAACATTTGAAGGAGAAATAGAGAATTGTCAAAGTTTTTGGGAACAATTTTAGTCTTCTGTAGATTCAATCCAAATTTATCAAATATTGACAACCAGGTTTTTTTAGAGGTTGCTTACAAAATGAACCTAAATAATTAGCTGATGGTACCAGTATTATTGTCGACACATATGAAAAACTAAAAAACTTCTAATACACAAATATGGTGATGAAAATAGAATTATTCAAACTCATTTAAGTTTTTTAGAAAATTTATCGCCAATCCGCAATCCATCGCCAACTGAATGAAGTTTATATTGTTGCAACAGAAAGTTACAAGCTCTATGTGCTTTGGGAGAAGATGTTAACGCAAACGGTAGAGTTTTAACTCCAAAAATTTTACGTGAATTCTCTGATGACATTTGTTGCTAATATGTTATTTATGCGAAACGACAAAACAATTCTGAAGGTGATATCACATAATTAATACAGTTTCCCTCCGAAGAAGTTAAGGTTGAAGTGTAGCACCGTGTGCCCCCGCGTTTCTCGCCAATATGATAACCCAACGGAACTTTCTTCCAGTAACCCTAATTCTGTTTTGTTTACTAATTTTTACAATAGTTGAGTTGTTCTAGAACTACAACAGTTTTATAATAAACTTAATATTTAAAATATCGATTTCAGATTATTTAAATTTTGTTTATCATTTTAATTTAAAATTTATTATACAAAGAAAGTTTAGAGTAAAATTAATATTAATTAAAATAACATTTCATTTTTAGTGTTAATATGTAAAATATCGATTTCAGATGATTTAAATTTTGTTTATTATTTTAATTAAAAATTTATTATGCAAAGAAATTTTAGAATAAAATTAATAATAATTAAAGTAACATTAATTTCATTTTTAGTGTTAATATTTACAAAAATAATTTTTCGTTTTCCCATTTTTAATTATCACTATGCGAAATCGCAAATCGTCTGCGTTTTCGTATTAAAAGAAGTCTGCCATGGAATTATTCGCAGTCTTCGTAATTCTTTTATGCTCCAAGGTTTGGTTCCCTCGAAATATTATTATGTCTGCGATCGTACAGGAGTGGATGTCTGGTAGTTGGGATGATAGGCACTACTTCGAACCAGCTAAATGGATGAAGGGTGAGTGGAATATATATTTTTTTATGAGTGGATGAAGCTTGGAAAGAATGCTTGCTTGAAATTCTGCATGGATAATAATTTGATTGCATCTAAGTGTGTATGTCTGGTGTGTGGTGAGAATATGAAATTGATAGATTCGGATGATATTCTAGACGGAAAGATCTGGTGTTGCAGAAAGAAAGGTTCGAATCCGCAACACATTAAAAGTTCGGTTCGAAAGGGCTCGTGGTTTGAAAGGAGCAAGCTAGACATTGGTAAAATTTTGTGCTTGACGTATATGTGGTTAAACCGAATGAGGCGTGAAAGCATTGTGAATGATTTGAGTGTTTCTGCTAAAACAGTTACTGATTGGATGAACTTCTTCAGAGGTGTATGTGAGGATGCCTGTTTGGCTTTTGATGGGAAAATCGGTGGATGGACATGATTGTTGAAATAGATGGAAGCAAATTTGGTAAAAGTAAATACAACAGAGGAAAGGTAGTGAAAGGGCAATGGGTGTTTGGCGGGATCAAAAGGTTTACGAATGATTGCTTTTTTGAAGTAGTGCCTGAAAAAAGGACAGCAGATGTGTTGCTCGAGATCATAAAAAGGCGCATTCTTCCGGACACCACCATCATTTCAGACAGTTGGTCATCATATCAATGTCTTCAAAAAGAAGGATTCCATCATTTGACGGTGAACCACAGTCTGACTTTTAAAGACTCGGAAACAGGCGCTCATACAAATTCCATCGAGGGAACCTGGAGCGCCATAAAAAGATCTCTACAGGGAACTAACCACATTGCTGAACAGGTCGACAATTACATGGCCGAATACATCTGGCGTAGGCAGAACAACGTCGGGATAAGAGAGAAAATCCCGATCGTTCCCTGTCGAATAAAAATATTTAATGAAACAGGTAAATGCATTAAATATTAAAAATTCTAAATTATATTTGTTCCTATAACATTCTTTATTCCTATTTGTAATATTATTATGCACTATTCCTTAAACCACAGTGTCCATCTGTTTGATTTGCTAGCGGAGCTACTGCATTCCCGCTCCGTAAGAAAGCGAAGCCCTAGGATGTTTTTTTAAAGTTAAAAAATACTGCCAGATGCCTTCGGTATCTGTAGAAAGCACCGGGTAGTATTAAACAAATAACTATAATTAGTAAAATTTTCTAAATAAAAAGGCGGGAAATGGCAACCGTAACTGTTCCGCGGAACAGTTTGTTTATTTTGTCCGCCATCTTGGTTGGCGATTTGGCATCCTTGACGCAGCAAGGTGCACACTATTCTACACTTTTACCGAATTTGAAGCAGTTTTGACTACTTTGAAAATAAAAGACAATGCTGTTTACCCTCTTTTGCTACAGCCTTTAATGTGAACACTAAGCCCTCTTCTGGATCAAAGGAAAATAATATTACACCGTTTAGTGCATTTTGCGAAACTTCTGGCCATTGGGCTCAAAAATGTGAAACTATTACTGACTATGACATTCGTATACAGAAACTGAAATTATCTAACACAAATCAAGGACAAAGATTATCAAATTGCCCATGTAAAGACAGTGTTCGTTGCACAAAATGTAAGAAGAAACATCATGTTTCCATTTGATCACCTTCCAACTAGTAATAGCAAACAGTAATGTGAACCACATAAGCATTCCCAAAACAATTTTTACTCATTTACAAACTGCTCTCCTATATGTTACTGGCCCCACAGTCATTACAAAACTAACACGCTGTATTTTAGGTATAGAAAGTCTGTCAAGTTTTGTAGACAAAAACCTGATTAAAACAATTCAGCTTAAAGTTATGAGCTCTGGTACACTGAATGTTCAAGCATTTAAATCTTCTACTACTCGAGAACAGCGTCGATGCTTTCAACTCTCACTTTCAAATTTGTGGAGCAAGAAAACTGTTTCAATCAAAGCATTTTAGAGCTCCAACATTTATACTTCCCATACTACCTACTGCGCCAACAGAAATTGCTCACTTTGCTCGCAAGAGAAGACTGATACTTGCTGATCCACCAGATGACTCTTCATTGCCAATATAACTACTGATTGGTGATGATAATTATTGGAAAATTGTTACTGCAAAAGCCCCAATCAAGCTTTCAGAATCTTTCGTCATGGTTCCATCAGTGTTTGATTGGATTCTCAGTGGGTCAAGGACACGTACTTCAATAATTGAAAATACATCTGTTCATCACATTTCTGTATAAGATTTAACTGATTGTTTAAACAATCAGATACGATGCTTATGGAAAATGGACTCCATTGGCATACAAGAAGCAAAAAAAAGAAGAATGACGATTCGTGATAAAGAAATACTCAACAAAACGTACGAAAATGAAGACAATCAGAGAATGGTTTCTCTGCCTTAGAAACAACAGGTCCGATAACAAAGTTACTGCTGAAAAAACGTTTGATTCTCTTCAAAAAAAGACTTGCATTTAGTGACACTTTGAAGACACTATATTACAAATGCATGCAAAATTACATTAAACAAGAACATGTTGAATTCTGCCCTACAGATGAATCAAATGAGAAACCAACATAATACCTCCCTCATCATGCTGTAAAAAAGAAAACACAAACCGAATCCAAATGGAGAATTGTGTGTGATGCTTCATCACATGTTCTAGGAATGCCATCACTGAATGACTATCTGGAAGCTGGTTGGAAAATCCTTCCTAAAATTGCTAGCTGTCTACCGAGATTCCGAATGCATAAATACGCAGTTACATGTGATGGAAAACAAGCTTTGTTATTACAGTTATTACTGCACAAAAGTGACAGAAATGTTACAAGATTTTTGTGGTACAAATTGGAAAATAGTTCAAATGGAATTGTTACCTTCACTGATGAAATAACAGAGTGCAGATTTATATGCTTACCGTTTGAACTTACTTGCACATCATTCTTATTAAGTACTGCTACACGAGAAATACCTGCCAATCACCAGAAATAATTCCCAATTGCTGCACCACTGATAGACAAGCATATGTATATGGATGAATTTCTTGATAGTGTTGAATATGAATCATGGATAACAATCCTGTATCATGAGAATGAAAATTTAATGTCACTAATGAAATTGCAAATGGATAATTGGGCTACAAATTCTTTGAAACATAAGGATGTCCTGCAAAAACATGAGAAATCTTACAGAACAGATACAACCATACTTGGTATTGACTAAAATACAATTGATGATGCTTTAGGGAATGGATTCAAGACATATTTCCGTATCTCTAGAGATAAACCCTTTACAAAGAGATGGTTATTACGCTGCTTTGCTAGCTTCTATGATCCAACATACTAATCTTTCACAGTGGATACATTATCCTGGCATGGACAATCCTTTTCACAAACTTTCACGAGGGGTCATACCATCAACATTTAAAAATTTAGACCTTTGGTGTAAGGGTCCTGAATGGCTAGTTAAATCTGAAGAAAATTGGCTAGTTTCAAACACTATCCATGAATTAATCAGTCAAAACTTAGAAGCTAAAAAAAAAAACATTGCATATACTCAGCAAGTAATAAATGCTGAAAACTATGGTTCTTACTTTAAACTCTTACGTGTAACGTCATGGATTCTTCGATTTATCAACAACTGTAAAAACCAAGAAAAGTTAATCGGTGAATTAAATACCATAGAACTAAATGAAGCTCTTAGTTACTGGATACAGGCTGTTCAAAAATAAATATTTTCCTTGAGGATATGAAGCACTTTTAAGAGGAAAGTCCCTTTCTAAGATCTCAAAAATAGAATATTTGAACCCGTTCCTTGAGAACAATGTAAAAAATACTACTTGATGGTCCACTACGGGTTTCTTATTTATCTTACACTGAAAAACATCCCATCTGCTCCACCAGTGCAGCTGGTCATCTTACTGGAGATTGACCAGGGTGGGGAGGAAGTTGCGCTTGAGAATGACGTTATATAAATCAAACTATAACTTTATATTAATTTCATGGAAACATGAAAAGTTGTAACGAAAATTGCTTTTTGTAAATGAACCCAATCGTTCTGAGCGACGCTTTTGTGTGTTGTACACAATTTTAAGATATTGTTATACGTTTATATATAGCAGCATGCAAAAGTCTGAAAGCATTTTTCTAGTAAATCCTGAACACATAACTATATGTATGAGGTCTTAATTATTTTGATGATGTTCTGTGAAAAACCTGTAGATCTGTAAAACCCTATGTAGATCTGTTAAAAATTTCTTTTCACTGCAAGTCTTTGTTTTGAATATGATTCACCAACAGAAATTGCAGTTCTTCTACAATGCATATTTCCATGACACTTTCATTTCTTACTTCCGTTAATATTTTTTCCGTCCATTTAAAGCGTTTGTTAAACAGCAAAAAAATGTCCAGGTCAAATTAAGCAATATTCGCTTGAAAAAATAAATAAAATAAGTATATTACATGAGGCCAACAGATGTTTTCAGAACTTAAACAATGTACGAAAAAAAACTATTGTCAGTCTTTATATATAAAAAGCTGAACACTTGTCTAAACTTAGGCTTGCATATAGAGTAGTTGTAAATTGTAAAAATGAATTAATTTATAACATAAAAAACGTATTAGGAGATAAAACGACAAAAAAATCCCAGCTTCGTTTTTGATTCCTTTGAATTACATAAATCTTCATATCTCCATTTCCAATAATCACAAAAGAAAAATAAACACAAGTTTAGAAAGCTAAATAAATATAATTTAAAAAGAAATATAAAAAAATTGTGAATTTTGACCAAGTGGCCTTTTAGACGAAGACAAATACTTAAATAAGTAATGAATGATGTTAGAATAAAAATCAATGATTCTTGATTATATAAATCTATTTGCAGTCTATGTAGTCCGAAAGCCCTTACCTAAATATTCCATAATTTACGAAAAAAGGATCATTTATGCCAGTAAATTTCTCCATTGCTTTTTAATACCCTTCAGTACACTTTCTGACATCACATTACCTGCATAAACTTTGCATGTACTTTTTTCTTATCATATAACTGTACATCATAGGTTTAGATAAAAACAAGACTTTCTTGATTCTTCATATCATCATTTTTTTTCTAAAAATATTTATTGTATTATTTCAGCGATTTGATCACATATCTACTTTATATTATTATTACTTATGGCACTTGCCATTGACAAGCCCGCTAACAATGTCAGAGTTTTCAGGGAGAGGGGGAGTCTTTCGCACACTTCATAGATAACACAGGGTAAAGAACAACCCTTTACCAAATCAGGATTCAAGCTCGGGATGAAAAGATCAAGGGTAAGATGCGCCACACATAGGTTAGGACGCTGGCTTTCTACTTTATAAAAAATTATTGGGACTGATTTCAATGGTTTGCTTTCAAGAATTTAGAATCATTTGTCTAACTGAAATTCTTCTTAATTTCTGCAGTTAGCTGTTACTGTAGCATTTTGAACCAAAAACCCTCTGGTGTTTTATATAAATTTAATTAATATTTTTCTATTAATGTCTGTGCACTGTAGTATTTTTTTTTACAATTAGGAACTTTATATGCATATAATAAACATATAATTGTTTTCATAAGCAAGCACTTAAAATTCAGTATTGAAGATTACAAACCTTCCACATCTTATTCAATGAAATCTTGTTATTTTTAACAGCACTTTATTATTCAAAATGAATAAGGAGCTTCTCTTCTGAGTCTCTCTCTATGTATAATAGAAATAGATTTCGTTTATTCATATTTCTTGAATGAATAAATTCTTACTGTGAGTTGAGAAAGTTCTACTGAAATGAAACTTCTTAGGAGATAATGAAATATCTTTAGTTTTTAGAAATGATACATCAGAAATGTTGGTATAAGAAGACAAGATCTTTATCGGCAGAAAACCGTTGCGATATTCCATTGTTAAAGAACAAACGAGCTTTGTTAGGAATTCGAACTGCGATCTGGTATTTGAAGTTGTCAGTTAAATTTAAATGTTTTATCTAAGCCATTATTATCAGATATATTTTCTTTTCCACAATTTTTTGACTTCATCCTTTTTAATATAAAAGGAAAACCAAATGTTATCAAACCTGCTAAAAGTTTAAAGGAAATAATAAGAATTTTTTTTCGTAAAAAAACGTCTCGTTAGACACTAAGGGAGAAACTGCGGTATCTGCAATATTGTTGAGCAAAATAGGACATGCAGATACCTTTAAAAATTGTGTGTTTAGTCGTTTCTGAAACGTTTTACAAAGCACGTTCAATGTGTGATTCATCATTTTCTGAAAGCAAGTTAAATCACATTACTGCATTCTAAACAGTTGGTGTTAGCCTATCAGGAGGAAAGTTATACACATTTCGGTGTAACGATTCTTTCAGTTCCAACAAATTGTTTAAACTATCACCATAAACATTGATTCCATGATAACACTAATGAACATTCTTTATAACACATTTCAGAAGAGATCAAATATATTTTAAACCAATGTATTCAGATCCTACTTCCTTTAAGAACATTGTATAAAATGTCATTACACATTTTTTTAGTGTGTGGTTCAACTTTCTTTTGGGGGAAAGGATGTTCCCCTCCTTTAAATTACTACCGAGTTTGATAAAATTTGGTTCTGTAATTTTCCTTTTACGACCATTTCAAAGTAAACTGTAATTATAAGCAAATTGAACTTTAAATTTCAATTTATTGAATTTTATAACAGATTTTATTGTTTGCATAATATAATAAAGATAGAGACATTATAAAACTGATACACTAATATTAATATATAATATTTTAATTTATTTTTAAGGGATAAAAGACAGAATTATGAGAGGATTAAGTTTTAATATCAAATTCTGGTTTTCCAATTAATTGGGAAAACGCATTAATTTATCAATAGATATAAGATGTAAACAATAAAAAGTTTTAAATGTCAAAAATTATTGAAGTTTTATTATAATTTTATTCATTTGTCTTTTATTTAAATTCCAAGTTAAATTAGGAGTTAATTTGAAAATGCAATTTCAAATACAATTAAATCAATCACTAAATATGCTAGAACTAAATATGCTAAAAATGCTAGAACTACATGAGAATATTTTATAAATGAAGTCACTAATTAACATTTAACGAAATGACTCAAATTCAATGCTCAGTTTATCCAGTGTACTTCAAAAGCATTCTGTCCAAAAAATGTATTATCATACGTCTTCTCTGACCCGAAATAAAACTACGACAAACATTTGTTTGCTAACCAATCAAGTAAAGATCGTTCTAGTTACCTTATTCTTCAAAAGAAAGAATTCAGCTTTCATCTCAGTTCGAATAAAAATGGGTATTTGACTTAATATCGAAGCAAACGTTTATCTTTGACGATCCAACAAATTCCACTTGAAAACATCATTTTTACCTAGAATTTCTCCTTATTTCTAAGCTTATTTACGTAATTTTTCTACCCTATTTCCTTAGCTTTCCTGAGATGTATATTTTTCTTTCTTATTGTTTCCTTCTTGCGCAATTCATTTTAAAAGACTTTGCACTATAATTTGAAGTTATAAATTAAAATGAGCTTCTGAATGCACAACATTTGCTAATATGTAATTATGTAATATACATTATGCAATCTTTCTTGAAATTATTTATTGATTTTTCCAAAATATATATCTTAGAACATGAAAAATATGATCTGAAATATTTTCTGAAAATATTATTTCCCCCTTTGATTAAATAAAAATGTTAAACACAAAATGTTTCTAATAGTTAAAATTTTGACAGAAATTTTGAAACGTGTTGCCACATTCAAATAAATTAATCATTCAATTAAATCCTCAAGATCACTGGCAGAATCTCCTTCAAAATTATTTTCAGAATTATCATCTTTGTCTGTTTCATTAAAAAATTAAGCTTCATAATTTACATCAATTCGACAAATATGTTAAAATACATTTAAACTATGAAATATTCTATTCATATTGTTTGTCGTATACTGATGCCAAAATTTTGTGAAAATTTGAGCGCATTCTAGAGTATTCAAACTTATTTTAATTCATTTTACTCTTATATAGGTATGGGAATCGTGAATAGAAGAATATTTTCCGAAAATAAATTATGTGGGAAAAGTATAGGCCTAAACTTAAGATATTTAATAACAAAATGCTTGAAGTAATCCATCTATTCTGTTCCTGAAACTAGATTAACTGCGTTCTATATTTTTTTTATTCTTCATTCATAAAATTTACTTTTTTCCACGTATTATAAAACATTTACATTTTTTACTTATTATTTATTAAGATCTGATGCATACAACAAAAAAAGTCATGCATTTAATTTTAAAAAAAGCTAATCTAAAATTGTATTGTCTGAGTAAAATAACACATTATATTAAGTATTACAAAAATTTATGAAATCGAGTGATCTAACCATCCATTAGCGCTCACTACCTCCTAACATCCAAAATAAGTCAATCACTAACTCTCCGGCCCACCTCGAAGAAACACGGAATAAAAATGGATGACCGAACAGCCGCTACAGCAACATTTGCGGGAACTGTAATTGAGATCCAAGGGCCATCACCGGCCATGGTATGACTCTTCCTTAAGGAAGTACATACCTTCCTGCATATGAGGAGAAAGGCCCCACATTTCATGCAACCTCCAGAGGGGAGAGGACCAATCACCATGACGGAATCTTGCCATCCTTATTTCAAGGTGCATGCGGAAAGGGTGGGATCTATCATCCAAAATAAAACTAGCCTAATACTAAATAGTTCAGATTCGTAGTAAGATAATTGCCATTTATTTTGATTTGATAGCAATTCCAGTCTATTATTTTAACTTCTCGTGGAAGTATCTTCTTACCATGATTGAAATTTTGACCATTCTCACTTTCTAAATATCTTTTAAAGTAAGAATATTAAGTTAAAGTATTTCTTCAATGTTCAGCGATGGGCAAGCATTTTATTTACTCCTTTTGAGCCATTTTATTACATGTTTATAATTAAAAGATATTCTTTGAATACTTAGAGAAGCTTGTTATTGAACTTCAGAGAGTCTTCACACCCAAATTCCCCATAATGAAACAACTTTATCGATTATGAACAAATAAATTTGATTGGAGGCCTCCGGTTTAAATTTCAAAATGGATTGAATAATTCTTATAATTTTGATACAAGATTTATTTTTAATGAATTTCATTTTCGTGAAAATTAAAAGGAGGATTCAATAAAAATAATAACAATTCAAAAGTTATAACAACATATTTCATATTGAAGATTTTTCTTCTATTGTGTGTCTTAAGAAGATATAAAACATTTTCATAACTCTGTTAATACTTTTATCTAAAAAATGTTGTTTTAGCCATATAATATTCAAGAACAATATTCCTTCCTTTTTTTATAGATATCGACTCTCCTAACTACCGCAATAGTCTTGGTACTGGTTATATCTATAGTATGTTTTGTCCAATGGCGAAAATATCGTCGAACTCCAGATGGACCTAATGAGGGAGCTTCACCATGGCTCTTCTTTTGCCCGCAAAGTAGAAGAAACAGACTGCGAGTTGAGAGAATTCCTCTGAATCCATCTCAAATGATTGTGAATCCAAATTATTCAAAAGAAAGCAATAAAGATGCCATTGTCGGTAAGTAAATTATTATTCAGATATAGAACTTTAATCTATCGAATTCTAAATATATAAATATCAAATTATCAGGTTCTGTTTAAAATACAAGAAAATTGATAAAAATAATACAGAAGCATTGCCATTGGGCCCGACACAGGTTTTTTCTACAGATGGAGATAAATTATCAGTTAACAAAATTAAACATAAAATACATAATTTATAATCTATTTTAATAATACATATGTAGATAAAGAGCATCCATATATAATTTATATATGGTTTTTTCTTTATTCAGAAACTTTAATACTTTTAAACTAAATACCATGAATCAAAGCAAAGTCTTTTCTGTGATTGTTCTGGTTTGTAGTTTTTGATGCTACAAAATTTCCTTACAGAAGATATTGATTTATCAATTTTGAGTCCTGAATTTTTCGCTTTTAAGGCTATTAGGAAATTATAAAGAAAGTTGCCACCTATCGCAACTTATCGTTTATAAAAAATTACAACTTCTTGCGAATTTCCTTCATGTATTCAATTTTCCTAACTGGTCAATAAAGGGCAGTGTCGTAAGAAGTTAGCACCGAAAAGGCACAAAGAAGAAAATGGGGTTGAACCGGACAGCGAAAATGATCGAATATGTGTTTAGAAACTCTAACTACACTGATGGGAAAAAAAATCTCAACACTAGGAAGGAGCTGTGCAAGATAAACGAAATTTGGTAGGCGTGTTTTTACATCTGAAAGATGACGTCGATTCAAATTTCGAGCTGCGCGCGTAAGTGTGGCTCTAGTAGCGACACTATGAACATACAAATGAGGTCTGCTTTAAATAAGCTCTGTAAGGTTCGTGATCGTTATTTACAGTTGAGATTTGACGTAGTGGGTTAATGTTAGTCAAAGATGCCTCTGAGAAGACGAAGAAACCATTATCAACAGCTCACTGAGTTTGAACGAGGTCATGTTGTAGGGCTACGAGAAGGTGGGTTTTCTTTCCGCGATATTGCTGAAAGACTTGGCAGGAATGTATCCATTGTGCATGAGCATTGGCGGCAGTGGTCATGGGAAGGTACTGCCTCAAAAAAACCAGGTTCCGGGCAGCCACGTGGTACTCCTGAGAGGGAAGACCGTCGTATTCGGCGTATGGTTGTGGCTAATCGTACTGCGTCTGCAGCTGAAATTCGAGCAGCAGTTGGCACCACAGTGACAAAACGAACTGTTACAAATCGGTTACTTCAAGGACAGCTCCGAGCCAGACGCCCTGTACAGTGCAATCCACTGACTCCAAACTACTGCCGTTTGCGACGTTAGTGGTGTCAAGCTAGAGCTCATTGGAGGACGGAGTGGAGATATGTTGTGTTTTCTGATGAAAGCCGGTTCTGCCATGTTCGCAGTGATAGCCGTTTGTTGGTTAGAAGGAGGCCAGGTGAACACCTGCTAGTGACCTGTCTGCGGCCTAGACAGACAGGGCCTACTCCTGGAGTTATGGTTTGGGGAGCAATTTCGTATGACAGCAGGAGCATTCTCGTGGTTATTCCACGCACCCTGACTGCAAATTTGTACGTCAGTCTAGTGATACAACCTGTTGTGCTGCCATTCATGAACAGCATTCAAGGGGGTGTTTTACAACAGGATAACGCTCTCCCTCATACCGCTATTGTCACCCAACATTCTCTACAGAGTGTCGACATGTTGCCTTGGCCTTCTAAATCACCAGATCTTTCTCCAATCGAGCACGTATGGGACATCATTCGACGACAACTCCAGCGTCATCCACAGCCAGCATTAACCGTGCCTTCATTGACAGTCTAAGTGCAACAGGCGTGGAACTCCATCCCACAAACTGATATCCGACACCTGTACGACACAATGCATGCACGTTTGCATGCTTGCATTCAAAATTCTGGCCGTTACACCGGTTACTAATGTACCAACATTTCACATTTGAAATGGCTTTTCTCGCCAATGGCTCTACCTGTGATCTTGAAACTTTAATCAATTAAATATGTTTCCTAGACAAATGTATTCCTAAAATTTCATTACTGTACAATAATTTTTTCTTGGTGTTGGGATTTTTTTTCCATCAGTGTATTTTGAGATGAAAAAAACAAAAACATCGTTTTCTAAAAACTAACTCATGTACAATCTGATAGCCATGTGATTGTTTAAAACAAGTTTTAATTCTTATTGTACGAAAAAAAACTGTCATTAAAAATTAATGTGACTTAAATACGGCTTGATGATGCTATTTGATGTAAAATTTTGAGGGAAATCATCTCAGAGAAAATTTGAATTTTTACGAAGAGGCAGAGGGCATTTTGCCATCACACAGATGATACTAGATTTTGAATAAAAAAAAATTCAAACATATTTTTTGTTACAGTATTTTAAACAAATCAGTATTAAAAAAAATCGATGATATCTCTTAAACGATAATAAACTAAGGACATTGTTTAATGCATGTAATCTAGCTTTCCACAACTTCAATTCTTTGAGCTTTTGTTCCTTTGAAATTAAAAAAAAAAGATAGAAGGCGAGAGTGATAGAAGGTGAGTCAAAATATATTTAATTTGAACTTTCCTATTACTTTCCTGAGTAAATTAGAAATTAGCTTCAAAATGGTTTAAAAATAATAAACACGTGACTAAACAACTTCTTTTATTTTATTTCTATATTTTTATATTTTTCCCTAAATGTATGTTGTTTAAAAATAATAAAGAGGGGAGAGAAAGAGATATCTAGACAATTATACAAACATTAATTTTTACTTTGAAAATAGTAAAAGAGGCATCGCATTAATAAAACAGCATAATGCATTGCTATAGCAATGGGAATTTTTAATTTTTATTGTTTGATATTAACAAAGGGTTTTATAAAATTGAATAAAATAAGTTTTGCAGTTTTATCACTGTAAGACAAAATCTGTAAGAAATTATTTCACTAAATTAAATAGCCATAACTTACTAAGAAAGTTATGACTTTGACATATACACAATATGACATATAACTTTGCTTTCTTGACAGAGTCATATTTCGGATACTAAAATAAATTTCCGAAGGAATAAATTGAATATTTATCATATGTCAAATGTATTCAGAAAATGTTTTGATTGTTACTAATATTCATTACTAGTATTAAGTGAATATCCAATGGAAAATTTGCTAAATTATTTAGATTGCTTTAAGGAAGTGTAAGAAAGCATCTTATAATTAATTATAGATACTATTGAAAGTTTTAAATTTCTAAATATAAAGTTCTGCATAGATTCTAGTTTTTAAACTCTGCTTATAACATTTAATAATATTGCTTTAAATACTGAAAAAAATGACTTATTTTTTTATAATGTAAAATTTAAGTATTGAGTAGTTTTTAATACATGCGTATGTACTTATTTGTTTTGTGATCTAAGAGTGGCTTCTACGCAATTGACAATTGAAAGAACTAGAAATTTAAACATATGCGCACAATTTAACACAGAACAGAAATCTTTGTATCGTAAACTAACAATAAATAAATATCGATCCTATCTAAGGTGGTTGGAAAATTTAAAAAAAATGAAATTTAAAAGAATCGACGTTTGGGATAAACAATAATAAAACTAAATTATCTTTTTTGAAATTCTTTTCATTTCGCTTTATTTAATAGTACATACTTTAATACGATTTCACTCGGATAAAAAATATTTTGTTGAAAGATTGTTAACATTGAGCTTTTACATTTTACTAATTTTTCACCGATTTTCTGTTTACCACTCAACAATGCTTATGCTGAATTCTAAGCAAGTTTCTACGAAGCAACAACTTCACAGAAATTAGTCATATTTCATATCATTCATTAAAAATTAATTTTCATTTTTTTCATAATTATCATTTCTTGCCAATCTAGTTCTCTTACAAAACAACTATTTTTTCTAATATTGTAATTCATTTATATTATTTTTATCGCTAATTTTTTTAAAAAGGCTCTCATCTCTTTCTCTTTATCCTAATACTAAACAACTGAATTTTCTCAATAATCCTTCGAACTTGAAACCTTTATTTTCCCTTTAAAGTTTTAACATCTTCTAAGGAAACATTTTATTGAGCTGATATTGCCTAATAATTCCTTTTTAAAAGTGAGATCTATAGATTAGAAAATTCAATGAAAAATACTACTTTTAACATTATTAGATTCCAGGAAAGGTTTCAGGGACACTAAAATTTACCACCAGCGTGAGCCTTTTCCCTTTAAGTAGAAGAAATCAGTTTTGGGTATATATATATAAAATATCTATTACCTTTCTTAATTGACTACTTCCTCTTATTAGATTATGTTGCCCATGAGTTGCCTTAGATTTAATTGAATTGTATATTTTCTTGTTTTATTTTATCACGTTTTCTTAATAATCTTGAATCGTAACCAAAATTCAAAGCTTAATTTTGAGTATTTTATTAAAGTCATAATTTGCTGATATATCTAAAAACTTTTCCAAAATTAATTTTCGTTAACCATGAAATAGGTTTATGCATATGCAAAATTGATTGAAATTAAAGCATCACTGTTTGGGACACCCAGACGAGAAAGCATGTAGACGCGTATTTAGATGATATACATTTCAAGTCCTAAGATATTGGGGGAAAATCACATTTTACGTACCGACCATCTTTTTTGAGCAATTTTTTATTACATTTATATATTTCTCATTGCCTGAAATATATACTCTCTAAATATGAAGGCGTTACGTCGACTGGGTTTCGCGCTAGGTGTCACAAACAGTGAATCACCCTGAATAACACACAACAATGTTTGTCGACAATGTTACTTACATGAACACATTAAAGTATAAAATATTAAGAGCAAACAATAATGTAGTTAGCTGTAACTACATTATTTATTACCTGTAACTACATTTCCATGCATATCTAGATAATATATTTACTTATAGCTATAAATGATTTATATATTTCTCCCTTTAATTTCTAATCCATAGTCCCACTAATCTGAAGTAAAAAAAATAGAGTACAATTTAATATTCTAATGGTATGACAGAGCTTTCTAATTTTACAATCCTTTACGAGATGGAATAGAAATTTATTTTATCCTAGTAATTTATTTATTTTGCGATTCCCATCGCTTTTAGGTACGATAATTACAAAAACAAATGAGCAAACTCAAGGAATCTCTAAATATAGAAAATAGAAATAAATTAGAGCATAGAATTCCTAATAAATATGCCCTAATTTATTAGAAATTTCATTTCAACTGACCACAGTAAAAGTTTTTAGAATGAAATTCCGCAATTTTATCATTTCACGTTTCAATCAATTCCTTGATATATAATCCGATTTTCTTAACTCAATGGATATCAGTATTTTATGACCCTTCTTATGTTGTACGATGGACTATTCCTACCATCTGGACACAGTCATCAAATTATTTATTGAATTGTTGGTCATTTTATTCTAATTTAAATATTTTAATATGCATTAAAATATTTCGAAATTAATATTTCTGTATTATTTATATAGTTTAAATAATATTTCCTTTGTAACACTTTCATAAATAGTTAAACAAAAAAAATCAACTTCTCCAAAAAAAATCTTTTAATCTATAGTCATTTTAAAACTGAACATTTCAAAAATAATAAGGAAAGATTTTTTCTCAGTATGTCAGGTTATTCTCCATTGCATTTTTAATAAGTGCAATCAATAAAAAATTTCATGTTGTCATTTATTAATTATCGATTACTTCATGTACTTAAGAACTTGTTCTTTTGATTTTTCAGAAATTCATCATATTGCTAGAGAAAAGATAAGTTTCGTTCAAACACTTGGAGAAGGAGCATTTGGTAGAGTGTTTTTGGGTACAGTTGATTATTTGACTCCGGATGAACCAACGACATTAGTGGCCGTGAAGACTTTAAAAACCAATGAAGTGGATGACATTAAAGTGGAATTTGAGAGAGAAGCTGAGCTACTTGCCAATTTGCAGCATACCAACATAATAAAATTTCATGGCGTTTCAACTGACGGGGAAGCTCTTATGATGATATTTGAGTACATGGAACACGGAGATTTGAATAACTTTTTAAGGTAAGAAATTATTTTAATGCTTAATTTGATTAATAGTGACTTTTTAAAGTGATGTTACAAACATTGTTCATGAAGAATTTATAATTTAATAAATGTTCTTTCTCTTGTCGGATATTTTTAATCAGTTATATTAGTATATATGTTTAGCACATCTGGAATGGAACTAAATTCTCATCTTTTAATAAATCAAAAGTTTATTTTAAGTACATTTTCAGTAGATCAGATTGTTACACACGCCAATCAAGCTATTTGAAAGGCATATTCTTGATAAAAATTTTAGAAATATTTAAAATGCGATAAATCAGTCACATCAAAATACAACATTGCTTGCATTTTATGTCGCAATAACCTTTGCTTTGTTAATATGGATATTAACAAAAACATGAGCTTTCAGATAATGCTTAGAGGAAACGCAATTTTATTAATTTAAATCTTAAAGATTTGTCTTGTTAAAATACAATAAGTTTAGTTTTTATTTATAAGTTTTATAAACTTCTCATATAAAACATTCGTATTTTGAAAGTGAATTTTTAAATCCTAATTGCTCTTTTCTAGACGATAATTTTCTTCTTTACAAGGAGAAAAAAATATTGGTAAAATTATTAAAATCTGACATTATTCAATTACTCTAAAATATCATTATGCACGGGAATCAAATTATTTTTCGCTAAATTATTTTATTTAATCCAAAAGTACATTGTTTTCTTGCGATATATCCAAAATATAATGATTACGAAAAACAATGAAACAAAATATAATGATTACCAAATATCTAAAATGTAATTTTGAATTTAATTAAGGATTTACAATGAATAATTTTTTTAAATTTAAATCAATTAACATGGGTTTAGTTTAGTTATATTAACGTCCCGTTTTAAAGCAACACGAGGGCTATTTTGGGACGGACCTCGTAATTTTGAACCACGGTCAGATGACGAGGACGACACCTGAAGTGGCACCCCCCTCTCCATACCACACCACACCAGCGGGAGGACGTTTGGCCTGACAGATTTAACGTGCAAGAGACCCCCTCACACGACGGATCTTCAGTGGAACCGAGTCTCGAACCGAAACCCTCCGGATCCGAAGCCGAGACCTTACCACCGGGCCACCGCGGCCCTCAATTAACATGGGAGAAATGCATAAATAACGCATTTGCACCCTTTGTGATCCTTTTTCCATGTTTCTGTGTGCGTTTAAATTATATATATACATACAAATAGATAGGTAAATTTTTATAGATTGTTATAGATATACATATGCATACGTTAATTTCTTTTCATAATAGTAGCATTTAAAATCAACGCCGTAATAAATCTCAGAAAAATATTTTGTTCATTATTAAATTAATTTTCTAAAATTTATAGATAACCTGATAGAGAAAAAAAATGTTCATTACACATTCTCAACGGAAAAAAAATTCCATAATTTCAGTTCAAAAATAATTTTTATTTCTAACACTTGAATTCATATGGATCACCAGGTAGTTAGATTTAATGTACTAACTGTATAATTTTTTAAAAACTTCATGTTAATCTGACCAGCTTCTAATGATTATTATCCATTGATATCGGTTATTTATAACATAGCTTTTATTATCTTTGTTACTTGTGATATAGTTTCTATCACATTTTACGAATTATTCTGCCGATGTCCTGTGAGAGAGGCAATGCGTCGTCCCCATGATTTGGGTATCTCCGGTCCGAGCATGGTTGTTCCTCTCACTGTGAGGTGTATGAATATTCCTCCCCCCTTAAAAAGGGGTTGTTCAAGCGAATGTGAAGCATGAAGTAGCTATGTCGCACTCTTGACTATAATTGGTGCTACTGTGAAAACAAGCGAAGAACACTGAGCTTAAATCGCTGTCAGATCTGTCAGCGGAGTTTAAAGTGCAATAAGTGACAACAACAAGAATGAATTTTTATATTATAAATGCATTCTATGACGTGGTTTTGCGATGTGCATTATGTCCTCTTCAAAAAGTCTAATTTACAGTCTAATCTAATTTACAAATGAGTAAATTATAAATAATAAATATCGTAATATGTTTAAATAAGTATATTTTAATATCGTTATTCAGTGGATACTTTAAATTATTTTCTATTTGGAGGAGTATAAATAGTTTCATTGAAAGCAAAATGATTATAAGGTTACTATTAAAGAAATTAAAAAATGAAATATATGAAAAAAGAAGAAAAGTATTATACTTTATAAGTTTTTCAAAAATTCAAAGATTATTGATAAAGATTGATATTTTATATACTTTAAATTGTACATGTAGTCATATTAGTAATATTCTCTAAATTAAATTATCTATCATGAATAATCATTAATTATGATAATGAATGAGGGCATAGTCAGCTCTTCCTATTTTTAAAACTAAAAAGAATTTTCTTATAAAAGATTATAAAAATGGAATCCTTATAAAAGACAATTAAAACAAATCATATATTAATTAAAATTTTCGAAAAAATTGTTTGGAATTCCTATTCCAGTATAAACTATATTTATATAAAATTTTTAGCTCCAAGTATTAGAATTTATCCTATAAAGTGCACATACACATCTTTATCCCTGTTGTTAATATATATTGACATTATCAAATTACTATTTAATTACCTAGTTGACTATAAAAATATTTAATTTAAAATTATTTAATAGTCATTGCTGTAAATAGATTTAACCATCAATGATCCAGTTTTTATTGTTTAAACCGTTGGCGTTAAAATTATTTTTTAAAAAGTATGTTTTGTTTTTCACTCGCATCGATTTAAAGCCTTTGAAATTATCTTTTTATTATAAGAAATTGTTTTTATAATGCTAAATGAAAAATGCAATAATGATTTCTTTCAAATATAATAATAAAATATAAATTATCTTAGCTGTACAGAATTTAAGTATTTGATATTTTCATTAATGAAATTAATGAAAACAAAACACAACGTAAATTAATGAAAACAAAAAGAAGTTTAGAACCTATTATAAAAATATCAAAACTTAAGAGAAACTAAGAGGTCGAAAATGTATGGAACTTTACATCCTATAATTTCATATAAGCGTGTAGTGTGAAATTGGGATAGTTCAAAAGATATTTAAGAAAAATTAAAAGGGGAACCAGAAAACATCGCTGCAACATCTTAGCCGATGCTCGCAGATAGCGTTGTCGAATTCTAAAGATAAATGTGGAGCAATAATTTTTAATGTATTTCAAATGTACTTAATTTACAAAATTTTATCTAAATTTAATACATATTAATTTAATTCGAAAATATTCTCTTATTCTCTGATACAATTCCACTTTTATATTTAAGTAACCAGCGGGTGACCGAGCTCCGCTGGGAGAAAACAGGTATCGAAGCTAACTCGAAGATTTAAATTTTCAGTTGTGATTTATCAAAACAATACATGCCATAAGAAAATTTGTGAAACCATTGGTGAAAAGATAACTGGTTAAAGTGCACCATTGTAAACTATTCTAAACAAAGTTAGAGTTTGGAAAGGGAACTATTCTATACAAAGGTAAAGTAAAGGTAAAGATTGAAATGTGTTGAAATTCAATATTTTTGACAAATTTATTTAGAAAAACCAAACATGTATACATACATAAGAAACATTATAAACCTATAACAGCATGAACATAAAACTTTATTAGTTCGCCATAGTGGCTATAGATGGCAGCACGTTACCGCTCTAAAATTTAAGTATCCATTATGGCGAACTAATAAAGTTTGAAAATATCCTATCTGTAACTCCGAACTGCTCGACCGTAGCGCTTCAAAACCGGCGCCAATAGATTCCTCGTGGCCAAAAACCCCAGACTCCCAAGTTTACCGGAGTTTATTAATTCTGGGGCGATTTTCGACTTGGCAACCATTCCTCGTATTATAGTATTAGATTTTTAGTTCTGGGTTAGCCAAAAAATGCGAATATATTTAGCTTAAAGAGAGAAAAATTCGCTTTCTTAAATAAAAATTTGTTTTATGACTCCTTAAAATTCTTGTGAATGAAACGTTAGAAATGAGATAAATAATTAAATATTATTCTGCATCTTAGTATTCGTTCTTTACTATAGTGTATTCTTTTTATTAATATAAATTTGATTACTATTTAATTTTAATTTCACTACTGAAAGCAGGGTACCCTTTCAAGACCATATACTTTTTTATACAAAAGTATGTGATAAATTATTTACGAATGGAAAATCCAATCCATTGTAGCAGCACAATTTAATCAAAGCAGTTATATACAAGTGACTTTTTTCAACTCAGTGACTTTTCTTCCGCAGGAGCGTGGGCGGAAAAATCCTTTCAGGAAAAACCATTCCTTCTAGACTTATTTTTTAGAACAGTTCTTTCAAATTTGAAATTGCTTCACTTTTTCTTCTGCATTTCATTCCCGAAATATATATGCCTGAAGGTTTGAAAAGGGCAAGAAAAATATTCAAATCAATTTTTCTACTCTAAATAATTTCAAATCTTAGTCAGCATTAAAGTTCAAATAGACATTGTTGTTGACCATGTTATTCGGGTAAGTTTTTTTTTCACAAGAGATATGTTTGTCTATGCTGCGTTAAACAGATGGTAAAAACATAAAACAATCTATAAAAACACACCTGCTAAGATATAAAAGCAAAATGTATCAAAATAAAAATGCAAAAAATAAAAATTCAAGAATGTGTAATGTTAAGGACTTTATAAATGAAATCCTAATGTGAAAACAGCGTTACAATGAATAGGTGTAAAATGTCAAACCTAAACAGAAATTAAAAATTGCTAAATGGAAGTATAAAAGCAAATAGTTTTTTTATTTGATGTTATTTTTAATGGCACTTGTCATTGACAGGCCCGCTGACTAAAGATCCATTGCGATTTGATCCGAATTATGCGTATCTTGTTTATCTTCGGTAACCCCATCTAAAGTCAAAAGTAAGACTTAGCTACTCACACGTCGTAACCCTTTAAACAGGGCGGACTTCATTCATACATTTCATTCACTCATCCATAGATCGTAATTTAGACCTGGATCAGAAAACGATCACCTTGGAACCAATAGCCTCAGTGATATTACTCTCGAAATGGAGGACCGCGACAGAATTATACGCGCGCCAATTACCACACAAGCGGAAAATCTTCGGTCGGTGGAGTTCCAATTCACAACCTAAGAAATGGGAATCTAACCTTCTACCAAGCTAGCTTTCTCGGCCCTTTTAAAAATTTTAAAATATTTAGGTGGAATTTTTCACCAACCAGGCCTTGTAAAGCTAATGATGATGACTTAAAGTGTAAACGAGGGGAATTAAAAGATGGATATTCATTTAAAATATGATTAATGGTAAAATCTGCAAGACGTGCTGGAGACTTTCGTGCTACTATGGCATAAATAAAACTTAAATGTATATTAACCAATTTCGTTTAGCTATCCATCTATTTAAAAATTGAAAAAAAAAATCCTAGGACTGATAAAAAGTATTCACTGAAAAACTTTCAAATCAATATAGTTTTTTTAATGTAGGTAGTCCATTTTTTTAAATTTTTTTGAAATAAATCATTTTATACCCAAACCGTAAGAATATGGGCAGTGTTTTCCGTGAAAAGATTATTTTAGAAGAACATACTTTATATTTAATTTCAGTTAAATCGCTTAGATATAATTTCTTCTCTATGTTTCTGCCAAATTTTTAGACATTAAAGCCATTTTATTTTAATGATAGCACTTATGTTCTGTCAATTGTACACATGAGTCTTTCTTACAGAAGATCATCTCCATGTCATCACATTGCTGTAAATTTTTTGAAGAAAATCGGCATTTGTCAGATTATCTTCTTGTAATTTTACTTCTTGACTATCTGCTATACAGATAATAAATAGAATATTTCTTCTATAGTTTTAAACAATGAAAAGAAGTTTTATATTTATTGGAGCAATGAAAGAAATATGAATTTCAGGGGACGAATCCATATTTGAAAATTTGATAAAAAATAGTTAAAAATTTAAGAAAAATAAATACGCAACTAAAGTAGAATTGTTAAGGGGACAAAATTTTCAATTTTCATACAATGTAAAAATAATTTTTGTGAAATAATTATTTCTGAAATTATCAAGAAAAACTCTAAAATTCAATCGAATTTTTGATAAAGTAAAATTCTTATTAAAGTTTGAAAATGAAAATGAGATGTGAAAAAGTTGGTATAAAATATATTTAAAAGTATGACTAAAAATTAATAAAATATTTGCAAGAATTTTATAGCAATTAAACAGAAATTCATTCAAGTGTTAGTTTTATTATTATTTTTTATTGTAAAACAACATGTTTAATATTTTATGTTAAAACATTACATATTTAAAAATTTTCAAAAAAAACATCAAAATCAAGATTAATTTTCTTTAATTTTAATCTTTTCAAGATGTACATTTTCACCCTTCAAAACTATATGCGTTTGGTGGCTCAAATTCAAGCGACATGGCCTGAAGAGCCCCAACGTGCACACACATCTTTGTTTATAGTAGAAAAAAAATGAGTGATTAACAATAACGATAGCATTTTTATGATGCAATTAAAGAAGGTCCAAGCACGCATTATAGTATAGTAGGACTGATTTCAACTGCTGTCAGCTTAGGCTAAAATACTTACTTATACAGATTCAACTGGTGTTAAAAACTTAAAAATAACATTTAATAAACTCATATTTACAAATCCACAAAATTCACTCATGTTGCCTGCATGGTAAACGTGATCTTACTGTTTTACAATACTTTATCTTTCCTGGAACTATTATGTCTTCTCGCAGATGTTGTATGATGTGGTGAAGGGGAAGGGCTGCTCAAATGTCGTCCTCATCATTTGAACGAAAAATTACGAGGTCCGTCTCAAAACAGTCCTAGAGTTGATTTAAAACTGGACGTTAACATTAATAAGCTAAATTTCTCAGAATTTTTAATGATCAATATCTTCACAAAGCTTTAAACATTATGCAGATAAGACACAAAGACGGATACATACACAATAAGGAGACAGTATATATCTTTTTTTGCAATACATGTCCGTTTATAAAAATAGAATGTATTTCAACAATCACTGTGATGCTTGCCGATAACATATTGTGCTATTACTTTCAAAATAAAATTCGCAGTATGTGAATGCTCTGCTTCCACATTTGACCATATAGTATCCCTTCAACTATATCAGAGTCAAGAAATGCTTCAAGAAGCATTATATTTTGAACAGTTTTTTTTTCAAGTATCATTTTGAAAATTTCCCATCGGCGTTATCTATGAATTTTTTAATGCTGCCTGACTCTGGGTGAAGTATCCACATATACCTAGTTGCTTGACTAAGTGGTAGATTTTTTCAAAATTGCTTTTTGCAATCTCGTATTGATGATTTATGGAGCATCCTTTTCTTCAGTTAGAAAAAAAAAGCCTTCAACTCTCAAAGATTTATTGTATTACATTTTAGGACGATTTTATATTTTTAAAGAATTTAAAAACCCTGTATACAGTATAAATATACTTTTTAATTGAGGTAATATTTTAAAGAAATAAAAAGGTTTAAGAATAAAACTTTAACATCGAAATCTTTTTCAGTTTCCTTTTTATTTTCTCTCTTTCAGTTTCGATCATTTCAACAAGGGCTGCTTTTCAACGTAGCAAATAATTTCTGGTTTCTAATAGTTGTTAATCTGAGCCCGCTAATTTTTATATATAAAGGATTAATGGAGATTAATAATAAATGTTATATATAAAAAGTTTGTATATTATTACTTCAACAAAGTTTGATTCGTACAACTAAAATTTTTCAAGAAAGGCAGATCATTTTTAAGCTTATTATTATTATACTAACTATTATGCTTATTATTATATTAATTATTGTACTCATTATTATTCTAATTATTATGCTAATAATTACGCGAATGATTATTTTTTATTGTTTTATGCTAAAAGTGCTATTTTAACTAAATAACATTTTTTTAAATCACTATTTAATGTGCAATACCTTCCTCGTAACATTTCAATTTTTTTAATTACTACCTGCCTATAATAACGAATATAATTTATTTTCTCTATTACAAAATGCATATGAATCTCTTTTTTCTCACAAAATATTGTAACTATCACTAATACATCCATTAATATTTACATTAATATATGCATGAATAATGCATTAAAATATTTTCTTTCTTCAGAGACCGATCTCCACATAATGAAAGTACCGAAATTGATGTAAACAAGTATCCAGAACTAACAATTCCAGACTTGCTACATATTTCTTGCCAAATCGCAGCCGGAATGGATTATCTTGCCAGTCAACACTTTGTGCATAGGGATTTGGCTACTCGAAACTGCTTGGTTGGCGATCAGTTGGTCGTTAAAATTGGAGACTTCGGAATGTCTAGAGACGTCTACAGCACAGATTATTACCGCGTATGTTTTTATTTACTAAACCATTAACAGATCCCAAAATTTATAATCTGTTTGAAATCTTGAAATCTGTCTGGTAATGTAAGATCTTGAATACTATCAACAATTACTAAAGTGGAAAAATGTTAAACAATAAGTTTGCTTTAGTAAATAGAAAAAAAACATATGTTCCATGACAGCTGAAAAACCTACAGAAATGTTATGTAATATATATAGATTTAGAATGAAGAATAGTTAAATTTGAAACTTTTTAGAGATTTTAAAAAGCACCTGACGATTGAAAGAAATTTTTAAATAAATAATTTTTATGAAATTTTATATACGCTTGAAAAATAGTTATTCAAAGTGCATTACACAATTTTGAAAACTCTAGATCAAGTATAAGGATTTCCTTAAGTTTATTTATTTATTTGTAAAATTTCTGGATTTCATTAATAAAAAAATCAAGAAATTGCTAGGAATATTTTTTTCTGAAAACTAACTTGAATAAGTACTTGTTTTATTTATTATTTTGAAGTTGTTTACATTTTCCAATGCTTTAATTTGAACTTCTTACCAAGAAAAAAGCAATCATCCGGTTTAAAAATTTGTATATATATGAAATAATAACACGTTTTTAATCAAATTTTTATATCATTTAATAAAAAGGAATGAAAAAAATATTAATTTATTTATTACAAAAAGAGAGCTTGAAGACCACAACAAAGAAGTTACAGCGTCTTTGATTTTGATATAGTTCAGCTTAAAATATTTATGATTTAAGAGTCAAATAACACCAATAATTAATTATATTAAAAACTCTATATTAAAATTAATACTTTAAAAATAACTATAATTATATAAGAAATAAGGTTAAGGATTTTTCTACTACGAAAACAAAATTTTAAATTTCCAATACTCAAAATTATTATTAATTCAAATTTAAAGTTACTTCAGAGTTTCTTTATTCGAAATTGCTTTATTTCGAAACAAATTAAACAAATAAATAGAATTGCACTGAGAACATAAGGAAATATTGCTCATGATCTGATGGAGTTTTACATTTTACATTTATATTTTGTTCTTAAATAATAATTAAAACCTGTTTATAAATACGTCCATCAAATAAGTTTACTTATAGATCTTCATATTTATCTCAATTCAAAATTAATCTGATTATAAATTCAATAATTTACATTGCTATTAATCAAGATGCTGGGGAAAAAAAATTTTATATGTAAAATGCTAATTTCAAAAAAAATATATTTATTTGTAGTATCCATTCTTTTTGATTTGAAAAATATGCAGTACTTTATAAAAATGAAATAATAATAGCAATTTTTATTATTCTGCCAATTTTTTTTCATACCCTATATTTCATGCTTGCCTTTATTTTTCATATGTCGTATATATAGAAATCAAACGATTGTTCGCAATTTTTCACTATATTTTTAAGTGAGATAACTTCCTAAAACATTTAGAAAATAAATTATTTTATTTAGGAATTTAATTATAAGGTGAAATTTTCATATGGTTACCTTTTATTTTTAATGAACATGAATATTCTCTAAATGATTTAATAATTTTTCTCGATTGTTTTTCACGATTTAATCTTTTATTTTTTTAATTAAAATTAGTCATACGAAATGCATATTAGTTTTTTAGTCTTTGAATTTATGAAAAAACTACAACTAAGGCAGATATTAGTTAGTACAAATTTAAATATTAAGAAAGAGTTCTGGTAAACTTGACAATTATCTCACCGAATTTTCAATGTACTTGCAATAATTGCTTTTTATAATGAACAGGTTGCAACAGAGTGAAACCAAGTACATTATTTCTTTTTAGTTCTAATCAAAAATATATTACAGAATTCAATGCAAATTAAACAATCTGTGACAAACTTTCTAAAGAATGGTTTGAATTTTTAAAATTGTCTTGAATAAAAATGTAAAATGTTTAATGATTTCTAGAACAAGCAGAAAATGATTAACAATATTTTTAGTCGATGCAGGAATATATTATTTTTCCGAAAAGAAATTTTTAATGAAGAGAAGTTTACAATATTTTCTATAAGATACCTCATAATAAAGGTTATATTGAAATCAAAATATGTTTCAACGCAGCATGTAATCATCTGTCTCATTACCAATATTTGAATGCAGAAAGTTAAAATATACGTTCTTGAAATAATATCTTTACACTTTTTATATCTTTAAATACACATTTTGAATATTTATTTCTTTTATCAAAATTATTAAGAGATAATCTTGTAATTTAAATCGTCTTTAAAATGTTCTTGTGATTTAACCTTAATGTGTATTCTAAAAATACAGTAATGAGAATTCTAAGAACAGATAATTTCCGTTTTTTCTATTTCTCTTTCTTTCAACCTGTCTGTAACATTCGATTTCGAACTTAAAATTTTTTTTTGAAATAATTCAATACATTAAAGAAAACTTTTAGGTCCAAAGTTAAAAGAAACATAAAATAATATTGTATAAAACAAACTATTTCCATTCTAAAAATGATAAAGGGGCGAAAATAGGAGAGCACATTTTATCAATAATATAACAACCATATTACGTTATTCATTTCAATTTTATTTTAAAATATTTATTCCAAATATCTCCAATCATTTTCATAAAGGCACATAAAATCAGACTTTCAAATAAATATGAGAAAATTCACCATGGAGTCGGATATTTGAAGCTTTGGTACTGTCATGTGGAAGACCTTCACTTTAGGAAAATTAAAAGGAATATAAAGAAAATCTATATGAAGCAAATATTGAATTAAATTACTAACTGTATTTGTTAAAAAGTTATCAAAGTCGAGAGAATTTTAAGAAGGAACTATGCTTTTAAGAGAAAGTATTGTAAATGGAATATTTACATGTTTACTTCACATCTCCCTAGAACGTTTCAATCAAATTAAATTTCGAAGAAAAAGAGCAACAATGCGAGAGTAATATCACCATATATGACATATCAATATCCAGCAAAATCAAGATTGTGGATATAAATCATTCTTATTCCCGACTCTTAATCAATATTTGCAGCTCCTTGAACCTCATCTGTTATCATGAACGTCGTATCTATGACCAATAATCCGTACAAATGATATATCTTTGACTTGCCTTTTCGATAGGTCGGAAGACATAATATGCTACCGATCCGCTGGATGCCCCCTGAAAGTATTCTTTACAGGAAATTCACCATAGAGTCAGATATTTGGAGCTTTGGGGTTGTCATGTGGGAAATCTTCACTTTTGGAAAACAACCGTGGTATGAATTGTCAAATCACGAGGTAAGTTATTTTTTCATTTGTATTGTCATATGTGAGGCATCTAAAAGAAAAAAAATATTTATATTATAGTCACATTAAATTGAGAATAGTTACTCTAGCAATTTAAGTCAGATTTAAAAGAGAATTAAAGAATTAAATGACGAACTACTAAATTGGAAAGCTTATAAATCCTTATTTTTTAACGATATAAAAATGGGAAAATGTTTGGAACTATTTAACTATGATATAACAAGCTAATATTATGATTTGTTAGCTATTGGAAAAAAAATATTTCTCAAGTAATTTTGGTAGATGCTGATCACATATTATCATACTAAATCTGTTAAATTTATCTTTTTTAAATGTACCGTTTTGGAGTTAATTAAATCTAACGAATTATATAAACTAATTATTATTAGTTAAATTAAATTAAAATTATCATAGCCTATATTAAATGAGTAATAAAAAATTTATAACTAGAAATTATTTTGTGTTAATTTATATGAAATCAATTTATACCTAAATTCCTTGATGTGTAAAGTAGCTTTAGCAATGGATGAGTCCGAATTTAATCTTTAGAGGATGACGTTTAATATCTACGAAAGTAAAATTTCGAAAACATTTTTGTTAAAAAGGCTTCTTAGCTCCCTAAAATAAATAAATAAATATTTGCACAATTGTATACATTATTTGATTACAAATGTGTCTTTTATTACTTAATCTCGATAGTATTATTAGGATTTATCATGTGGAAATACATTGATTTCGCAACTGTCACTTATCCGAATTTTATCTTGCTTCAGTCTATACTTTTTGCAAAATGTCTTAACTTCTGTAATTTATATTTTGGTTAAAGGCTATAATTTTTATCGAAAAATTAAATAGGCTACATTTTACAATATATGTTCTTATAAAAATTATATTTTTTATGTTAAGTCAGGTAATATTAATTTTCATATCAAAATAAATAAAAATAAAATTCTGCAATTAATAATTTAAAAATAGTACACATCTTTTCATTCTTGTGTATGACAATATTTTATAAAATATTCACCCAAAATATATTCACCAAAAAAGATTCACCATTCAATACAAAAACATTATTGAATATTTTTCTGCTTCTTTAATTGCTCTTTGCCTTATTTAAATAACCATTCTTAATAACATTTTCTTTCTAAATTAATGAGGGGAGAAATGTTATTACGCCACAACAGATGCTTAACTTTTTATAAATTATGAAATAGTATGCAACCCTAACAAAAGACTACTTCAATAAATTTTTATAGCTATGTATACTAATCAAAATAATATCTGTTGAGGACATAATGTTCCAATGAGATATTTGAAATATTTGGAATGCATACAGTTAGAACTTTTTACTTTTGAAATAAACAATATTACGCATTTCCAATTGCAATTTATTTTATAACATGATGTGGACTTCAAGATAAAATGTATTTGTGACATAATGTTCCAATGAGATATTCGGAATGTTTAGGATGTATTAGGTGTAAAATTGCTAACCTTTAAAATAAACATAATTTATTAATGCCTGTTGAAATTATTATTGAATTAACCTTTTTAACATTAAATTCATTAACATTTACTTTGAACATGGAGTATGATTTAACCACCTTTCAATCCGAAATCATTGAGAAGCAATTCTCTAAAAATTTCGAAATCATAGACAATGATTTTGATTAATTATATTTAGTTCAATAGTAAAGGTTAATAATAACATGATCCTCTTTTTCTAAATTTTCTTTGAGTTATATATATTTTTTATCAGTCATTTATGATGCACAGATAATCAATGGTTTTGTTCTTCGAAGTTATTGAATTTTAGGACACCGATATCATCGATTGTTGGAATTAAACAAAAAAATCAATTTAAATAATTGCTAAATGTCACGGTAAATTCAACAATATAAAATAATGCATGTCCTATTCTATAAGTCTTTCAATTTATTAATATTTCAAATAACCCCTTTTATTGTTATTTTACATACTTGAAAACCTTTAAATTGGAAAACTTTAGCAACAAAAACAAAAGAATGTACCAGGGAAAAGTCTGGAAAGAGAAAACATGTTTTTGTAACCTTTGATCCTAATCTCCATCTATATAATGATAATAAAATGCATGCATGTGTGTATTTACATTTGAGCTACAGCTACAAAATTTGTCACATATATATATATAAAATTTAAAGTGACAAACAAGCTTTGGTGCGATTTTTTAAAATCTTTAACAAATGTATTGATTTAAAAATTATGCAAATTCTTAGAGTTTCTCCTCTATAACTTCCCAAAATATTGCAGCACAAAGATGAACTTTCCATCATTTCAAAAAAAAATTAATATCGTTTAATGATATCAGCTTAAAAGTCATGAATAAAAGCGAACTTATAAGGATAGGTAAATTCAGTTTACTATGCCTTCAATCATCTTTAATGGGCACTATATTTGAAACAATATATTATTTAAAACAGTAATACCATCTAAAACAATAAATTTATTGAAGAATCTAAAATATATCTATAAAGGCTTTGTTCCTAACTTTATTCAAAATTTCACATTATTAATTGAATCTTAGATATTCAGACGGTAAAAGAGAAAAAATCGGTAAACAAAGTAATAATGATTCCATCCAATTATCAGAAAAAATGATGCGACTTTCTACATGAAATTTCAGAAATAAGATCAAAATTGGATCTTTATATTTTTATTACAATGAAGCTGGGCGCTAACGTTTTCTGGAGTATAACTATAAATAACTTCGTATCCTGGAGGCATTCTGTCTGCGTCGTATGAGGAAAACACCCAGGATTTAAGATTCTTTAAAAGTAATCTCCAACAAAGTAAAGCGAAAATATTGATTTCTTCTGTTATTCGTTGAGGCTTTGCACGTCAATCGATGGAAAGGTTTTGAATAACTTTTAATTTTCCGATCCCTCAGATAGCAATAAATTCTTTAAAATGTGCAAAAAACAGCTAAATTTATTTGTAAGGTATAATAAGAAGACAAGCTAAGGCTTCTTTAGTTCTGAAAGTTATAATAGTTTATTTAAAAGTCGTAGGCTACAATTTTGTGCGATGTAGCTAAAATTTTCAGCTTTTCCTTGGGAAACGTTATATAAATTGCCGTTTTAACATTAGATAAATACATAGAATATTTAGATCACAGATAATAGGAAAAGATATCATCAGTCTCATACTAATAAGATAAGCATTCTTTAATGCAGAAAATATGACTTTTTCTTTTTACTTAAAAGATGCTACACTAATTTTTAAATAAAACTAAATTTAAAATACAGAGTGGATACAATTAAAGTTCCACTTTGAAATGGTCATAAAAAGAAGACATGGATCAAATGCTATCAAAGTAACTATAAGGGAAGTCTTGGGAACTGCTTTTTCACCCACAAATTTCAAAAACTCATCACCAGGGAGGAAAAGGGTGCAGTTGTTAAACAAAATAAGATATGAAGACATCCGTTTAAGATGTGTTTCATCGTTTCTAAAATGAAACTGTTTGTGGGATTACTTAAAACTCCCTTGTTCTGAAAATTGCAATCACTTTGAAAATACCTAGTACCAAAATTGCATGTGCTATTTAAATCACTACTAGTCTTAAGTGAAAGAAAGCTGTCTGTAAACGGGGTAATTTAAACATAATATATGTAGCTTATTTAAATTGTTATATTTTATTAAAAAATAATTTTTATGCATATTTCAGAATAACTGGTAGCAAGTGATTTCACTTCAAAAATGAATAAATTAATTTGACTCAAGTATTCTCATATAAAATATTTTTTATGCTATACAAAAAAACTTAATTCTTGTATTATCTAATGAAGTTTTCATAACACAATTTCAGTAAAAATATATATGAATTCCAAACTAGATAGATTTCCACCAAGTTTTTTTTTAAATAAAAAATTACAATTTTTAAATATTTCCCATTAAATCCTACTGACATTGTTACCTTTCACGATGCTACTTTTCATAAATGGCTGTAGATGTAAGGGGGCAAAGAAAATTTTTGCTTGAGAACAATTTTTCTTTTTATAAGAATTTTCTCTATCATATATAGTTTTCAATAATTTGTGTACTACTTTCATAAATAAATACAGCCGGCATCCTGGCTTAGGGATAGCGGGTCTTCCCCTTGATCTGGGCTTCCTGTGTTCGAGTCCCGGTAAAGGCATGGGTGCTCTTATTCTATTCTATCTGTGAGATATGTGAATGTGCCCTTTTGTAAAAAGGGGTTGTGCAAACGAATGAGTGAGGCGTGAGTGGCAAAGTTGCGCTCTTTGTAATAGTCGACACTACAAAAACAAGAGAGGCACTATGTCTTCTTAAATCCCTGTCTTAGTAACAACGGGCTTATCCAATGGCAAGCGTCATAAGAAACAACAAAAACATAAATAAATAAATACCCTTTTTATTGTGAAACACAAGAATTCGCATTTTATACTAGTAGAATTCTAAATTATTAAACCGTGCGTCTGTATTATTTATACTTTTTCAGGTAATTCAGCACGTCACATCACAGAAAGTTCTCCCTCGTCCAGCCAGTTGCCCGGAAGATATATATCTTTTAATGCTTGCCTGCTGGAAAACTAAACCGCAAGAGAGAATGACAATGAGAAACATACATGCTCAACTACAGCTTCTGAGCTCTGCCAGAGATACAGAATACTTAGAAGTGGTTGACTGACATATGCTTACTGGGCGTCTTTACAGGATGCCTGTCATAACATGGGAAACTTAAATTTGTCATTTTTTTCTCACCAAATCCTAAAGATGCCCTTGTAAAATTTTTTTCGCAATTCAAGTGATGATGTGATCTCACTCAGTCGTCTTTATTTATTTAAGATGTTGTTCCGGTCGTTTTCTATGTGATGAACTGACATTGTTACCTTTCATGGTGTTCCTTTTTATAAAAGGCTGTAGATATAAGTGGATACCGTATCTTATGCCCTTAAAAAAAGGTTTTTTAAATGTCTCGAGTGAAATGTTTTATATGGAAGATAAAATCTATCGTTTTTTAAAAATTCGACATACATTTCTACTGAAAACATCTCTGCCCAAACGTGTTATATTTGTCAGGATATGAAAAAAATTCTACCATTGTCAAAAAATATGCAGAATTATTTTATATTTGTTTAATTTTTGCTTAATTTATAAATCTATGAATATTTGTGTGTGCAATCATATATTATTATATGAATTGTCTATATATTTCCAAATGAAAAAATATTTCAGGATCAACAGTGATCAACTGCTTGAATTAAATTTATATCCTTAAAAAATTGGATATAATTATATCTAGAACTATAAAATTCTATTAACAGATTTAGTATATTCTTGATATTGTTGGGAATATATTTCAAGAATATTTAAAGACTTTCAATCACAATAAAATTGAACTTCATCTAAGATATTTCAAGTGACGCAATTGGATAAGAAACATTCTCTTCTTACTGCTATACACGAAAGATGACACAAGTATTAAAGTATTCTTCGCATATGTTCCACCTTATAACTGACTGAACATTTTAACAGTTTGAAGCAACTTGACTTACTGATTTGAATCTGCAAATGATTGAAGTTTTGAGATTCTTATGTAAATCTATTCATGATGTTTTCTATTTTCCCTTATTAATGTTTTTTTAAGAAGTAGGATGTGATTAATCTTTTTAACACTACTCTAAATAATATTATTTGATCATAATGTAGAAACACATATATCAGTTTTTAATTCCGTTATGTTTAAAAATAAATTTTTCAAATAGAAATAAATAAGTTGTGTGTCTCGACTTGTCGCTTTAAGCCTCACTTTGAAATCATAAATTTCATTTTATTTTTCGCATAATCGGTTTTAAGTAATTTATTTTATGCAATAGTAGAAGAAATAGATTGTAATCCATTTCATTCGTCATTCCTTTTGTAACTAAAACAATTAATGGATTTGGAGGGAAATTGTTCAAAATATTTTAAATATTGTTATTTGCATTTCTCTTCTGTCTAACTAATTTTTCATTTCAGTTATAATATGTCAAATAATTACCCTTATATAATACTTTATAACATTTGGATACGATGAAATGCTTGCTTAATTGGGTTTTTTTAATTATAATTGCTTTTTTTTACTTTTTTATATCGTAAGACAATTTTTTTTTACCTAAAATGGCTTTATTTAAGTAATAGAAAAGATGAAAAAAATATTTAAATGTCTTTTTAAATGTTTAACAATTAATTAAATAAATGAATAAGCAAAATATATATTCATGTAATGTTAAATGAACATTTAAAACAAATTTTTCATTGCTTTATACACACACACACACACACACACACACATATATATATATATATATATATATATATATACTCTGGCATTATCCTTGAATAAATCGTTAAAAAATATCAAAATAAAATGAAAAGCATTACCAAAGTTCGTTGCATTTTTTATATATTAAATGCAGTATGTAACAAAAAAAATATGAAAGAGTTTTTTTTTCTTTATTAGCTGAAATTAAAAAGAATTAATGTTAATTTAATTAATGAAAATATGTTTCTTTTTTATTTGTATAGCTATAAAGATAATGTTATTGCGTCATAATAAGAGTCAGAATATTATCTATTATCTATTGTTTCTGAAACATCTAATCTCCGATCTGTTATTTTCTAGAATTTAATTATTTTTAAAATTAGAGCATATGCTTAGCAAACTATTTTGGCATATCTTTTGCTTAAAACAATTATTTACTTTAATTTTTCAAGTTTTATTATATACATTGAGCTTAAAAATGTTTAATATGACATGTAATTTAAGGACTTCAATCAATTATTTTTTATAGAACATCTAGCGATAAAAGGAAACAAGAGCTCTCATCACGCATTTTATCAAGAAAATTCCTCATCACATACAAATTATAAAATTGCATAACCATCGAAATTCAGTTAATGTGAGTATTTTTATTGTATTCGAATGCATTCCTTCAAAAGAATTAGTGCAAGTGAACATTTTTTATCATTAAACATTTTCATCTATTCTCCTCATATATATTTTTCTGGAAATAGCTCACAGTAGTAAACTATATTGTAAATTTTTAATACAAATAAAATATAGTATCTTTTAATAAACCTACATTCCCAATCAATATTCTTCTTTTATATACCCGAAAATAGTCTGAAGAAATTACAGCAATAACCACAGTAGATGGATTACTTTTCATACTGTACAATACATAGAACTGTGATCCAATTTTCTTTCCCTGTGTTAAGATTCTAGTTAATTTGTGCTTAAATTTGAAATTAACTTATAAGTGTATGAGGGTAAGTGCCCCCTCTCTCTCCTTATCAATTACAAACTGATGTAGTATGTGCATTCTTTTTCTTCTCTATAATCGTCATAATAATTATTATTATTATATTATATACATGTAATCCGCAAAATCTTGCACAGTATTTTCTACACGTATATAAATCTCTTATTAAATACTGTCACAATCTTTCAAGAGGAGTTAATAACTACATTAACATATTAAACGAATTGAAAGATGAATCTATTTATTCCATAGCTATAAATAATGTTGTTGTTGTGTTGTTTCTTATCCTCCTTGGATTCAACGCCAATTGAAACCAAGTCCAAGAGATCGAATCGCATGATAATATTGTAAACAGACTCCCTCTCATTCACCAGTTGCCTCACATAGGCGTCAATGCCCTCAATGATATGACAGGAGAAGCGTCCGCAAGAGTTTCATTTATTGGCCTCAGACGAAGAAAAGAACTTTTTGGCCCAGACCTCAGACAGTTAAGAGCGTTTGAACACTCCTTAGACTGCTGTACGCCAGGGACAACCGGCATCTGGGGAAATCCTTTATTTCGTTTTAGTTCTTGTTTAAACAAGGCATGGATATCTGCAGCCTGCAATCTAGAAGAGGAGAAATTGGTACTTAAGCTTCCTTCTTCGGCCAGAGAGCCTGCCATTCCATTTCCGCGTATGCCCACATGAGATGGGATCCACTGTATACTCACTGACCAGTCCTTGCGAATGTACTTAATTTGGAGACAATATCTAGACTACATTTTGTCATGAATGCGTGGCCAGTCCTTAAATAGTGCATTGAGCTCTTGCTGTCTGTGATGAACCATATTTTGAATTATCTGTCCGCATGGCGAGGTTCAAAGTTTTATAAATAGCAAGAACTGCAGATTGAAAAATGAGCAATGGTTTCAATTTCTAAAACAATGTCACGACTTCCCTGCCAGACTCCATTTTGTTTCCATTAATGTATAATTTCAAAGATTGATCAGAGATGAATAATTGTGGATGAAAAGTAGTCGAATGAGGTGAAAAATCAAATAGATGCAATTACCTGCCTTCTGAAAAGAAGGTAAACATATATACTTGCAAGGTATTATTTTTTTAAAATATTAAATAGTGAAGTTCTTGAAATATTTTTTTCTTTCTGGTTTGAATATGTATTATGAGTTTAAGGAAAAATCTATATTTTCTACACTTAACGAAGAATGTCGGCTCGAATTTAGACAAATTGATACTTGAGATTTTTTGTACCAAACAATCATCGCCAACTTAATACTACTTATATTCTAGTCCTGATAAATACGGCATCAAATTGAAGCATCTATTTGATACTGAAGATTATTTGGTGTTAGAGTAGGGCTCAAGTCTGATAGCCCATCTACTTTGTAAAGCGAAGGAAATTTAAAGGAAGTGAAAATAAGTATTATAATTATTTTACCTCGTTCTTGTAAGATTTTGAAAAATTCTATATTTTCTTCAAAGTGATTAAAATAATAATAACGAGATAAATAAATTGGCACCAATTTAAAAACAAGAAATGAAGTCTTAAATAATACCACATATTTATAAACTGTTTCATATATTTCGTGAATTCAGCGGTAATTCCGTTTATTTTATATGTTGATATAATCAATTGTTAGAATTGTTTTTAAATTTTCAATTGTTTAAAAGCATTTGAATGTGTACACTTTTCTGTATGTAAGGGCGCTAAAGTCTCGGTTTCAATACTGGATTGTTCATGGTTCAAATTCCGATACCGCAGTATATAAGAAAAACTAGTGCACTATAAATAAATAGGAGGAAAATGCGTAACTTTTCATGGTCTTTAACTTGGAAATAACTATATCATATATCATCTTAATCATTTACAAATGGTTCAAAATTATGAAAATTATCTTAAAATGACTATTACTTTGTTTCCAAACAATATGAGAATTAACATTAAACCTATCAAAATATATAATGAAAATGATTAGAATAATTAAAAAATATTTAAAAAAATTTCGAACAAGGCTACACAAACAAAAAATCTTTTTTTCGTCACAAAAAAAATAAAAATTAATTCAAAGTTATTTTATCATTTTTCCTTCTAATAAATAAGACATTAAAATGTTATTAGCTGAAATAAATTATTCGTCTCTATTTCTGAGTCTTTTTTTTTCTTTATATACTTCGGTATATTCTAAGTTTATTGTACTGCATGTTATCATAAGAAATGTGATGTCAAACTCTGATACATTTGTATCTCCTTTTAATCAATATTCTAGTCACTGTAAATAAATATGTGTAAATGTAATGTTTGTATGGTGCTATCTTGTATGATAAATATATTTGTGTAATTTATGAAATTATTATAAATTTAAATTTTTTTGTAAATTTAAATATTACTCTGAATTGATATTCCAAGCAGAATATTATTTGACCAAATCTACATGTATTGATGTCTCAAAACGTTTTCAAAACTGAATATTATGCATGTGTTTTATTTATTGTAAGAAATAAATGTTTTATTGTTACCTGAATTTTATGTTTTTTATATATTAATATGTCTTGCACAAATTTTCAGAACAGCTTAACGATTGCCAAGATATTTATTTGGATTTTTTTTTCTGATAGAGAAACTTTTACTTTAATTTAAAATGTTGCTGTCAGATGATCAAGCAATTTAAAATCAGTTTTCCCATTCGTATTCAATTGTGACATGGAATATTCAGACTTTTGGAAATTAAATAATTGTTAGCTCTAATTTTTATAACAGAAGAAAGATAATACAGTAAAGAAATAGGTCAATTATAATTAAAATTTCAGCTAATTAATACATTAAGTAGATAGAATTATCCGATTGATGTTGCGTAGGATTTGTCAAAAAATTTCTTTATCCTCTTTCATGAAACATTCAATTATTGGAACTAAATGATAATTCGTTATTACCTCGAAACTACAATGTAATAGAAATGAAATTATATAAGTAATGCAAAAGATAAAATATCATTCTGAATGTTGTTAATTTGTATAAAATTAGGTTACTAGATATATATTCATTCATATTCGAATATTTCACAAAATGATTAAAATATTCAGATTTTATTCAAATTTTAAGAACTCCATACAATATAAATTACAAATTACACAAATTTAGAAATAGAAGTAATCTACTTCAAGTTTGTGACACTTTTCCTTTCACCGTTTTCTTTAAAACTGCCTTTTTTATGAGAGTTGATAATTTAACAACCCAGAGTCATAAAGACACAACATAGAGCCCCAAAGTATCAACATGAAGTCATGTAATTTACAAACTATAAAACATACCATCTAGGTTACTAATTTATGCTGAAGTTGAAATTTTATTTTAGATGATTATTTAATAACAAAAACTCCATAATGAACTGAGAGGCATTTATTTCATCATGGCCCATCTATTAACAAAGATGTCAAAAAAATTAAATTAATGAAGATGCATATATAAGTAGGAACATGAACTATAGAAAAATGAACGAATAGAAACCCATCTTTTAACAAAGAGGTCAAACAAAATTAAATTGATGAAGATGCATATATAAGTAGGAACATAAACTATAGAAAAATGAACGAATAGAAACCCATCTTTTAACAAAGAGGTCAAACAAAGTTAAATTAATGAAGATGCATATATAAGTAGGAACATGAACTATAGAAAAATGATTCCTAATGATTTAGCCTCCTAGAGGGATGATGTGTCGTTAGTAAGATGGGAATTTTTCCGGAGCTCATTTATTAAGTTTCATTGTGACTTTCATCGTGTTAGATGCATTTTTTTGGCTCTTTTATCTTATTTTTCCATTGCCATTTTGAAGTCATAATTTCATTTTAGTTCAAAAGTTGTGTATTTAATATTCAATTGGCAAATTTAGTTTTGTGGTTACCTTCCATATTCCATATGATTCCACTAATAATGAGGATTTATTAAATTGCTAAATAAAACCTAAGTATCTTTCTCTGTCTTTCTGCTTATTCCTACTTTACAATATTCCTGGAGAATGCGCACAATGCGTAGGTGTCAGTGTGTAAAAATAGATTAAGAGAGCTTATGTTTACATGTATTATTTTTATCTCTTAACAAATATGTCTGAAGTATGAGTAGTTCTGTTGAAATTTTCTTACAAATATTTCTCATCGTAACAGTAAATAACAATTACAAGCAGAAATTCGTAAAATTTGCCTTAAATATACCATTTTGTATAATAATTCAGTTTACGATTAGATATGATGATTGTTTCCTCATATCTTTCATTGTTCCCTTTTTGTGCAAAATTTAATGAATCAGTCGTTTACACTCAGAAATAAATAGGCTAAATTTTGTGATGCAAGAAAAGGAATCGTTTTTTAAAATTATTTGTAACGTGAATACATAAAAATAAAATAATAATGCTGTTCTTACATTCACATTATCGGGTATGCTGAATTCTACACTATAAATTTTGCTTATTATCAGTTTCAATTAATCCACATAATTTCAAATCAAATTCCAAAAACAAAATATTAGAAAAAAGAAAGATATCTGATGATGTTATTTGATTGATGTTGAGGAAACGAATCTTAAGTATAAAGATTGTATCCATTATCCTTTGAAAAGATCAAAATCAATTAAATCCTATATACGTAAAAAGATGCAGAAATAATACATAATCATTCATCAAAATTTCCATTATTTTAATTTATTTTTTTTTTAGAATTTTGATGCCAAATTTAATTTTTGAATGCCTATGATAACCTCCCAAAAGAAGAAATAGTTTTCAAATCATTTCATCTACACATTTTTAGCGATATTCCACTTTAGAAAGAAACAGAATAAAGATACAAAAAAATTAAAAAATGTAAAGTAACTACTAAGAGCTTCCATATTTCGAATTTTAAAATGTGATTTTTGTTAAGGAGTTATCTTAAGACGAATCTTCTTTAAAACTATAATTCCATTTAGTGTTTTAAGGCATCTTCAAATTTCTCCCTGATTGAAAATCCAATTAACCCAAACATCCGTGTTTTTCAAAAACAACTTAAAGCACATGCGACGATAAAATGGAAGACAGAAATCAAAAAGCACTTACGCTGCTTAATCTTATTATTTAAATTAATTTAACAGATATGCAAAGACGATTAAGAGTTTATTCAAAAATATTTCAACAGATTATTCATAATTTCTATCAATCGAAGGTTGAAATAAAATATTAAACTAAATATTTGAATAAGTTTTACACACGTAAAACTTTATTTAAAACCCTATTATCTTTGAGCTCCAAACTAATATATTTAAATAAGTTATTTTTCAAGTTTATTAATCATTGTAAAAATTCGGTTGATGTTGTTTTTATAATGAATAAGAAACAGAAATTTATCTTGGAAAATGCAGAATCATGTGGGAAAAATATATAAAACATAATTTATATGCAGATGCGACAGTGAATTTTTAAACATTTTTTTTCAATTCCTACTATTAGTTCACACTCTCCCTATACTTATTTGTATATCCTGTTCAAATATTCAATCTTTAATAAAATACTTTATTCATCCATCCAAGTTCAGATAAGCTTTAAAAACTTGTAGTGGATGACACTTGATGCTAATACAGTTTTTATAAATATTAATACATAAATTAAATTTAATTAATCTTTAATACTTTAAATGGGTAATTAATATATTTAAATGTAATGCGACCCGGAATCAACAGTCAATAGCTCAATCGGTAAAATGTGAGGTTTTCGGTATTTTTCAAGTAAAGGTGAAGAATCCGAGTCTAATTCTTGCAAAAATCAGCAATTTTTGATACTTTATAATTTTTTTGATAAATACCTAATAAAAAGTAATTAAAATAATTTTTTGAGCTAAGTAGTAAATGAATTTTTTAAAAAATATGTTATTTGTTCCATATTTTAATGAAAATTCTTTGAAGTTAAAATTATCTTCCATAGCTAATAATTTTTTTAAGCTTTTCAGTACATACAGTATGCAAAGACGTTTGCATTCAATCGAATTTCCCATTGATTGTCATAAAATTAATACTGAAATAGTGCTAATTCAAAAATGCTTTATAGCTCTAACTTTAATGCTGTTTTATTCAAACACTTTTTCCGAAAATTGACTCTATTTAATTCATCAATAATTACTGCCTAGATTATCCGTTTCTATAAAATGTAATTGCGCCTAAGATTTACTTCAGTTAACCAATGTAAACTGAAGGTGCAATCATCTGAAGTGGGAAAAAATAAATCACAATCTCTTTAAGGGAATAAAATTCAATCCTTATTGTTCGATAATATTACAAGTAATTTTTCTTTTTAATTGAGCTGTTATTTTTTACTTTACCTTCCTTCAATGCTCATATTTTTTTCTGTTATAAAAATGAACTTTAGTATGTAAATCAGCATAATAACATCAATTAAAAAATCATCAATTAAAACCATCATCCTAGAAAACACTTTTTTCTTAAAACAATAGTAGCTAACAAGATTTAGAATAAAAAGTGATGCTTCTTTCCCAATTTATTAAATTGTATAAAAAGAATGAAAGAAAAAAGTTTTCATTTCTTCCTGTAATTTCAGCCGGAAATTTTACAAAATTCGCAATAAGCACTTAGAGAAAAAATTATAAATATTTCAAAGAAAAATTTTCAGTCAATATTAATATTATTAAATTATTTTTATTGGCTTTAGCGAAAATATTTTATTTTTATTCCTCTATAAAAATGTATATACTTGCATCTCTAATATAATTAGCTACAAGATGTAAAACTTTTGATTTAATCAGATAAAAGTACTTTTCAATATTGATGTTAGCAAGAAAACAGATTTGATACTTCAATTTAATAAGCGTATACATATTTGAAATTGTAAAGGTCTGAAAATGATAGTGTTTGTTTATTCATACAATGAAAAAGTTAAATATATACAATATTTTTTTCATTTCCAAAAGCATAATTAATGACTTGCTTTTCTTATTTTAACATGGAAACTAAAAGAATGGTTTTGACTTTATTTACTTAGTTCCTCATTTATTTACCACATTAAATATAATAATTTAAATAAATTCTGATTTAGTCTGAAGCTAATTTTTCCTAGTTAAAATAACACAGAAAATAAATGAAAAATCCAAAGAAAATACAAACATTTAAATTTACCTAATAGGTTTTCGTTCAATTTTAGTGCAAAATAAATTTGAGGAAAAGAAACTGAATTTATTCGAAATCTGTCGATACATCACGGTATATTATTTTTTAAATTAACAAGTGTTCTAATAATAGTTTCAAATATTTTTAAGTGTTGTTATTTTTCTTATTTATTATGATATTTTCCTTTCTCTTAATCACATTTTTTCTGATTTATTTGGTTTACCTTGATTTAAGAAAACCGTATTAAAGTTTTAACTAGAAATAAATAAATATTTATAATAATAATCTAAATAATTACTTAACATTACTTCATACTGGTAATGTATACTATCTTTCTTTACACTTTTAATGTCAAATTGACAACTTAAAGAAACCATTAAGGTAATGCATGTATTTATTTCAAACCGATATATTTTACAATTTTTATTTGGCGTCGAATGTGCTTTTGTGTGTGTTTTATTGATGCACTTTAAAGAGTAGAAGAAATCCAGGGCAATCTTTTTCAAGCATATCGAGCTCTCTAAAAACAAAATTGATTTTACGTGACTAGACTAGGATTTTATTCCCAATTACTTAAGAACAGTCATCTTCTAGAAAAAGAAGTGGAAGGGCAAATATGGCCAGCACTTCTTTATTGACAGATCGCTTCAACTTTGAATGAAGAAGACAAAGACAGCTTTCTTATAAATTTATTTATGTGATCATACGATCATATGTTTTCTCAAGAATAGTGATAATATTTCCGTTACTAGATGCTTAACTATACTTTGAAATCTATCAGAAAAATAAGATGTTGGCGATATCAAAACATAAAGATTGTGCTTTCTCCTCCCCTTCTGGCTACGTTGTGTATCAATTAAATTCTTAGAGTTCTTTTTAGTTGTGATGATTTGAATGCAATCATCTAGTTCGAAAATTTCCTTAAACCTTCTAAAATTCGAAAGTGATTAAGAGACCAGAATTTTCAGGGTTAAAAAAAATTCTGTTTTGGAAATTCCCTTTCCTGATTCCAAATTTTGCTGAAATACAGAAAAATAGGAAGGAAAACCAGGACAAGTTTACAAATTAAGCAAAATAAAGAATGACTTAATTTATACTCGACGCACCGTTCTACATATTCTCAATCGCAGCAATCGACATTCCGTTGTGTGATAGATAGCGCCCACTTATTTTGCTTATCATATTGCAATTCATTAGATGATCTTCATATAATAGATATCTTTATTAGATGAGATTATATTTGATTATTCTGTATTTTACATGACTACCTCAGATAAAGCAATTTTATAATCAGTATTTTTATATTTTGTATTCTTGTTCATTCCTACCAAAGTAATAAAATCTTTTTAACATTTCCAGTGGGAATAAAATGACCGAAATACGCTGATGACTTCGTCACCTTGTTCAAATGTTTGTTTATTATTGTTTTCTATTTATCGTTTGTTTGCACCCATTAATTATTTTATGCATGTTTCATGATCATTATAATCCGAAAACAGTTTGAAATTATAATATATATAGAAATGACTTTCAAATTTTACCTTAGAAAATATATTATTTCCAAAGCAAACATAAAAGACACAATCAGTATATTTACAGTAACGAAAAACTAAAGAATCGGGATACAAAAATAGTTGTCACTAAGAAATTTAAATTTATTTACCTAATACATGCTATGAGCTGAAAGGATTTAAAACCGTACTGTGCAATTCATGTACGCTGTCAGATCAAAATGGTAAAAGCTACAGATATAGTCACAAAGGATGCTATAATATATTAGAGAAATTTCAACTCAGATAAGAATAATATAAAGCGATTCAGATATCGAGTCATTTAATTTTTTCAGCTATTATACTATAGCGTTTCCCCGGCATACTGTTTCACAAAACAAACTAAACAATGTTTTATTAATTAATGTTTCATATCTTCTGAATAGCACTACATCCCATTTTAATCAGAGTTTCCATCTTATCCTGAAATCAAAATAAATATCCTCCACTATCAGGGCAATATAGAAATTTTGCATTGTCTGTTTATAATAGCATTAATATTAATGGAATTAAAACGGAGAAATTTCCAATAGAACTGCACAAAAAAAATCATAAAATACTCAAAAAACATCAATTTACTTCCAAATAAAACATTTTTAATTCTTATACAAAATGTTTAACGTTAATATAGGGATTATATTGACGAAGTATAATTAATTTTTCATCAGTCTCTCTTACCTAGCGTTTTTCATCAATATCTCCTATCTCCGTTAGTACTAATCATGCAATTCTAATTTTCAATTCAGACTTCAGAACCTTAAATATGAATTTTTTAGTATTGTTATATGGATTTATTAATCAAAACTATTCTGGAGTTGAAATGGATAATTTGGTTATTAGAAATTCTCAACTTTAAATATAAAATTAAATAAATAATAAAAAAATAAATATATAAGAATATAATAATAATGTAATCAAATATATAACTAACATAATAATGTGTATGAAATAGTATTAATATTTAAATGATATATAGAGATATAAATAATAATAATATGTAAAATAATTTAACATATATAATAAAAAATATGAAATAAAATCAATTTAAAAAATTCATGTATAATACATCTCCGATTATTCTTCAGAAGTGAGCTCTAAAATATCTTTACAATTGAAAAGAAATTATTGTTTTATGCGTTAGATATATACTCTAGACCAGAGTTTCCCAAACTTTTTTGTGTCGTAGACCCCTTGCCATGTTTTTCCGTATTGAATAGACCCCCTACTTACCTGATATTGATTTCCTGTAAATTTCTAACTGTAGTGAAGTTTACTGTTAAAAACTTAAAGTAAAAACACATGTTAATTTATACATTTATTAATTGAATTTAAATTTATACTACTCAAAATAAAATTTCGTATCTGTTATGTAAAATCTATGTAACGTGAAATCAACATAAAATAAACTAACGTAAGCAAAAAGTCAATATTTTTAATGAGAAGGATGAGCCTGATGCTTTAATAATAAATTATCAACATTTGGCATCAATTTTGTAAGGGTTAATCTTAAATCTCCTCGGCTAATGATGTCCAGTCTGTTTCTTTTATTCGTTAAGAGATTAGTAACAGCGCTAAACTCCTTTTCCACTAGGTATGACGATGGAAAGGAGATTAAAAATTTCCTCGCTATATTCCATAATACGGGATAAGTAACGGGTATGTTGCAAAGAAGCCAGAATTGCTGATATCCGTTTTTAAACTGAACCTTAAGTTCTTCGTTTGTACTTAGTTCTGTCAGTTCCTCTTGTATTATGACATTCGTTTCTTTTATGTCACCATATGGATTAATTATCCATGGTGGTATAACCATAGTCAAAATATCCTCAAACCTAGATTCAAAATCTGAATGGATGGTATTTAAATGTTGAACGTAAGTTAAAACGTCGTCTTCCTGGCAGCTTGTCTGTGACAAATTGGGGAACTGAGAAAATTCACCCCGTCCAATATTTTGCTTCATTGGTTTAACTTTGGCAAGAAACGCTGATAAGATGGACTTTGTTTTAATCAAATTTAAACTGTCGCCTTGTAATTGCAAATTGACCATATTAAATTTTGTAAACAAATCTGTTAAATAGGCAATGTCTGTTTTCCTCTTCATTAAATTTTCTTTTAAAAGTTCTTGCGAAGAGCAGTTCTTCGTGGATTTCTTGATTCATAATAAAACGAACATATGCCAATAATAATGCTGTATTATCAGGTAAAGTTGACTCGTCCAGTTGTATAGAGAAATGGGTCGTTTGCAAATAATTACATAAGAAGCTTTCAATATCAGAACCCATTTCATCAATACGTCTTTCAACAGTATTGTTGCTTAAGGGAATTCTTTTAATGATATCAGATGCAGGTTTATGTAAAACAGTTTTTAAAACCTCTTCAACGACTGGAAAAATTAACTTCTCTCCGATAGTATGCGGTTTTCCGGATTTTGCTATAAGTAACGAGATATTGTAAGACGCCCGCAAACCATCATCATTTCTTTGTGACGTCGAAGCAAACATTCTGTCCAGTGTAGGTCTCTTTTGAAGTTCATCTTTGAGTGTTTGAAAGTATTTCAAATCTTTCTCTGTTTTATCAGGGTGGCATCTTCTCAGATGATCTTGCAGTTTAGATGGTTTCATAGCGTCATTGTTCAAAACTTTGTTGCATAAAAGGCACATAGGCAATTTTTTGTCAGCCAATGATGGAATGAAGCCAAATTTCAAATAATCAACACTGTACTGTCTATATTTCTTTTTAGATTCGAACATGGCATCAGTCATCTATGGGCAAAATAAAATTATTTAAATAAGCTTACAGCTTACAAAATTTTATAAACATGTATAAAAAAATTTTTACTTCATAGGTACTTTTATGAATAATGTAAATGTTTTGATATTATAAGATAGTATGATGTGAGTAAATAGGTACTATCAGTGTATGTGTTGAGATTTACTATCGTGGATCCCCATTTTCATTTCATGGACCCCCAAATTTTTTTTTCGCTGACGTAGACCCCTTGCAGGTTGTCATAGACCCCTAGGGGTCGATATAGACCACTTTGGGAATCACTGCTCTAGACCATTCTAAATATTTAAAGCTATTTCCTCCACTACAATCAGTCTTGATATTTCAATCATTTTATCTTATAAGAAAAAGTGATTCTTAGTTATATTATGAAAATCACGTGCTTCTTATCTTTTAACTTTCATGAAAGAAACTATCACACTATCTCAAATCGTATGGCTTAGGGAAAAAACATTAACAGAGATAATCAATCACAATATCATAGCAAATTCCTTGTGGAAGATAAACTTCAAAGAAATTCTAAAACTATTCTCAATCAATTCATCAATTTCATTGATTATTATTTTGTACAGCAATGAAACATAAACACGTCAAAACTGTTTGCTTATTTATAATTGTCTCACTTCTGGAGAGACGCTGAAAAATAATATCTTAACTTGATTTACAAACTCAATAATAAACTGATTTCACAAATTAGTTAGAAAAATAATTAATTAAGAATTAGATATGTAAAAGCTTTTACATTTTTGCTTAATTATAAATAAATATATTATACAGTGTTTGATAGATGAAGTTGCATATATTGTATAATTGTGAATAAAAGTATTATACATATATGTGATTAGATGCAATTTTCCAAAGTGGTTAAAATGACTAAAATCCTGTGAGCGATTATTTGAAATAGAGAAGTTTCCACCAAACTTCGAGAAAAATAAATGTCAACAAAGAAAATAAGTTTCAAAAAATTTTCTACTGATTTCCATTTCATAAAATCGCTTTCTAAATTCAAATTACTTATTTAATTATAGAATAATTATATGTTAAGTAACAAAAAAATTTTATATCGCCATGAAAATATACAAAATGCTATATGTTTGCTTCAAAATGGTTCAAACCGGTTAATGACTTAAATTAATTAAGTCAATTCGTAAGAATTCAGAAAATGAATAATTTGGAAATCAAGTAGTAACTTTAGTTAGCAATAAATCTCCAAATGTAACAAACTTTTGCATTTTTTCTAATAACTTAAAAAGTGAAAAAGGGATGTCTCAAAAACAATAAATCAATTATTTTTCAATCTGCGCATTTTGAGGCTTAAACAATTTGTTGAATACGCATATTGAAATTTCAAAACCTCAAACCAAAACAGCATCATGTTCTAGCATGGTTATAAACAATTGAATAGTCAAATGATATTTTAAATTAAAATTTTTATGGATGCCCATAAATCAACGTAACTATATTTACTTATCTATCTAGTTTGGATTTAAAAAAAATGTAGCAATTCAGTTAAAAAGAATGATATAAAATAAATAATAATAAAAAGTACCCTTATAATAATAAAGTGATAATAAATTAATAATATTAAATAGTGATAAAAATTTCCAGTTGTCTAATAATTTTATTCTTAATATTTTCCAATTATTCTTATTTGAGGGTTAAGGGTTCAATAACTCCTACAATCTACTAATTTTCAAGGAAGAGTTTCCATAGAATAAGCTGAAGCATTTTGAAGTAAATTGTTTGAAGTTATTTTAAATGGATTATATTGTTATATATATGTGGTGACATCTTAATAAGTCACTAGAGATTAGCGTTCGATTTTGTCGAATGGATAAGTTACTGGATTTCAAATCCAAACATAGCAGGCTCAATCCTTGGCGGAATTCAATCTATACATTGGCACAATTCCGCCAACACCACCGCCTTATTCCGATATAATTAACTAAGTTCATGCAACTTTTCTTTTGCTGATTTTTTTAAATTAGAAAATTAATTTTGATACTTTTTTAAAGTTTAAATGATTAAAAAGATAAATAAAAATATTTTAAACTGCCTGATTAAAATATGAATAATAAATTTACATAAAATAAATAAAAAAAATAATACTTATCATATTTGAATAATAGATGAAAAATCAAAATTTTCTCTTATAAGTGTAGGAACTTAATCAAGTGCATCATCATTTTGAATTATTTGAATTCTGCTTACAACTTCTAATATTAATCTTTTTTTATATCTGTTAAAATCATACAGTTTGTAAAATTGTATTTCATTAATAATTTATAAACATAAATTTATGAAATAGAGCAATTATATAAATCCAAAATGTATTGTAATTATAAACATGTAAAACAAAAAAAAAATTATAAATATAGTTCAATAGTTTTCTATTCTTCTGCTATTTGAAGAGAATTTTATACATATTTTTCCTCGGAAATTTATATGATTGAAATTTTAAATTGAAGATATAAATATTATCTGCTAAGCTTAGTTACTTTAAAATCCCGTTGTAAAGCAACACTAGAGCTATTTTGGGACGAACCTCATTGTTTTGAACCATGATCAGATGACGAGGAAGATACCTGAGAGACACCCCCCCCCCTTTCTCTGCACTACACCGCTCCAGCGTGAGGACGTTTGACTTGACAGATTTAACTTTCAAGAGCCCCCCTTATATGACGGTTTTTCGGTGGAATAGAGGCTCGAACCTGAAACCCTCAGGTTCTGAAGCCGAGCTCTTACCACCCGGCAACCACGGCCTCTACGCGTTATTTGTAATAAAGAAAGAATTAGACTCGCAAACTTAGGTAATACACTGTAACAAATTAAGAAAATATAATATCAAATTATGTAATAAAACCTAACTTTATCAGAGCTCATCAAGTATAAAATTTTTAGATTATTTGGTCATTACTGATATCTTTGAGCATCCTTGTATATGTAATTTAACTCTAATGTCACTGAATTATTCAAATTTTATATTGATAACATACAATACTGTTCCTGCAACATCTAAAAATTTCCGCTTTCCGCTCTATTAGCTGAATACATAACACAGTAAAGCAGTATGCACACTAAATTTTAATCTTTTTCACTGAACGTCTCAACAAACGAGAAGTGTTGTCTCTTATGAAAAAAAAAACGAATAGTCTCATATTAGCTATTCAGTAGTAGACCACAACAAATCCTGTCGATACTGCAGTGGTGGAGGGGTGGTCGGCTGTATGCAAGAAGTCTCATATCAGCTGCAAAGGTTTTTATTTATTTTCAGGAATGCTACGATTTGACTTTTTCTAGGTCTTATTTGTGAATTTGCAGATAGCAGAAGGGTTGTTGAGCCCGCCTCATCGAGTACAAATCGATCGGTGGATGACCTTTGACGTCTTCACATTTACCAACACTTCGTGGGAAAGTCCAGATCTGTATACAGTTTCGAAAGCATTTTCTTTAGATCTTTGCATTCCCATTACTTTGAAAATGATGTATTAATAGCAAGACCGTTAACACCACATTCGATACAAACAATATTTTATAGCTACCGGACCATTACTTGACAAATAAACAATGTACTTTATATGATGATAGTCCCATTTATATACGGACAAATTATTATTATAGAATCTCAGAAACACTTGAATACAACTGGGAAAAATTCAAGTCCGTTGAAAGTATCTGCTTTCGAAACAGTGATGAAACTTTGAAGGAAGAAAAGTCATTTCCTTTATAAAACCCAAGACTGGTTTCATGTAGTCCATGACTTTATTGTCTTAAAAATAAATTGTCCGGATATTAATTCAGTAGAGAATACTTTATAGGATCTCTACTCTAAAATATAATCTACCGCTAAATAATTTAAATGAAAGGATAAACGCAAGTTTGATGCCTATTTCATCTAAATATGTTTCATGTCAAGAGTTTGCTGAATTGGATATATTGGTAAGGCAATAATAAAGAATAAAAAAAATATCTAAATATGCTTACTGAGAAAAATAAATTATTCTAATTAAAGATTTTTTTAAATTTAAAATTTATAATATGAAATTATTTTTTTATATCCGCAGTTGCATATTCGGAGAGATTACTGGTTTTAGTAGTTTGGTTGGAAAAATACACTTTTGCTTGCTAAGCTTGCTGGAATTTTAATTTTTTATGAATATTAAAATTTAAATGTTACATCATAAATAATATGTTCTATATCTCAGTTTTTATTTTGCACTAAATATTTTATATATTTGTATTTGATTTGATATGGTTACAAGAACTAATTCATAACTTGTTCAAGTATCTTGAAATTTTCATTTTTGATTTTGTCTAAACAATTGCACAACTTCTAAACCAAATTCTGTAATTTTATTAGATTAATTAATCATTTAATTTTCTTTCAATCATTCACTTTATTCTTTGCAAAAGATTATTTATTTTGAATTCAATTTCATTTTGATCTTCAAAATTAGGAAAACAGTGAATACTTCAAACAATACTAGCAGTGTTCCTTAGAGATAAATAAAAGTGATTATTAAATGGAGATATTTTCCAACTTTTCTGATGTAATTTTGAGTTTGAATAGAAAAGCAAATGGCTATTGTATATGCTCATAAAAGTTTCACGAGTTGGCTTGAAGAGGTTCTTTCAAATGAATACCAACAGAATGAAGTCTGACTAAAAGGAAATGAATCGAAATGAAGAAGAATCTTGCTTTGTTAAGTTCATATAAACCATAAAGAAAAATAATAAATTTCACGTAATTATTTAATTTTATGTATGAAATGTAATGTTTATATAAATAAGAAATACTTCTTTTATTTATCTATTAAATAAAAAAAATCAATGAAACAAAATGAATTTGATCTTTATATGAAAGCCCGGTTTAGTAAAAATATTTGTCCATAATATATTAATATTTGCAAAAAATTTAAATAATTATATTAATTTTTTTGTTGTGTCCGTGTTTTCACGAAAAGGGGGCGCAGTAGCTTCTAAGGGTAAAGACCCTTGAGCACCCAGAGGGCAGAAGTCTGACTTGTAGCTCACACACATGACACAACCCTTCTTAGGGGGCGGTCGAATTCATTCATACACTCATTCATCCATCCGCAAGTCAGAATTTAGATCCAAATCAGAGACCGACTCATCCCTGATTCAATACCCCCAGAGGTATCGTTTTGTTATGGGAGCGTGGAGGACTTAGCAGTCTCGACATATTTAACGTGCCCCAACTACCATTAAGGCGGTCTTTGGCCGAGACGAGGACAAAACCTGCGACCTTTCGGTTACGAGACTGACGCTCTACCAACCAGGCTATCGTGGCCTCAATTATATTAATAACAAAACAAATCATCATAAAAAATTCAATTTGAAAACAAATAATGAACTTATAATTATACCATTGCAATCTTTTTCCGAATTCGAAAGAAACTTTCGTAGTTGATTTTCTTTTACCAAAATCAATATAGAGATGAAGAAATATTAGGAAAGTCCCTATCTTAGGAGAAAAAAAGTCTGAACAATTTAGCATTTAGAAAGAAGATTTTCAATCACTTGTTTCTTTCCTCCGGGACAATGATTTCCATAAGACTAGAATGGTTTTTCAAAGCATTAAAGATTAAACCGTTATAAGACCTCGCTAAACTTTGCTTGCAGTATTTTGAAGCAGAATTAAATGTATGTGAAATTATACCAATCGCAAACTCTGCAAGAAAATGAGACGATAATTTAATGCATATTGGTTTCATTATTGATGTGAACACCTGTTTTGATAAAAAAGTAGCCTGAATCTGCAAAAAAGAATTGTATCGATAAAAAATTGCCAGGAATGATCTTCACAAATATATTTAAAATTTATGCTCAGTCTTCAGCAATTAAATGTCTATGATTTATAGAATATATTTATATCATAGTTTTGATTACCTAAGGGGAAATTTTTTAAAGAATTTCACTATGAAATATCTTCTGTTAATTTATTAAAATTTGCTTAAGCCCTAGGCATATCAAAGGAAAACATGTTCACAAATCAATTCAATGTAAATTATGCTCGTTTTCAAAGGTCAAAATTTGTAATTTTCTATATATAAAGAATTAAAAGCCTGAAGGTTTATTTTAGCTATATTATAATTACAATGCATATACATAGTTTTGTGTTAGTAATCTTGGCGTCTTGGCTTAGGGGTAACGAGATCTATTACAGGTTCGACCATGGTTGTTCCTTATCCTGTGTTCCTTCTGTGAGATGGTGAATGAGAATCTTCCCCTGAAAAAGGGATTGTGCAAGTGAATGTGTAAACGTAATCTTCACATTAGAAACCAGAAGTTGAATTTCTGTTCTCTTGTGCTCAGAGGTCCATATCCTCTGAAGATAATATGCCCCTCTTTCTATGGTAATGTGGACAGGACATCATTATCAGCATTTACCGAAGCATTAAAAATTCTTAAGGCTTCTTTTATATAATTATAACTATGAAACTTATTATTATAATTGTATAAAAGGAACCTTAAGATATAGTTAGATGGTTTTCAATTTATAATGTTCATTCAGCGTATTTTTGAGATTTGTTTATAAAAATGCATAGAAAAATATAACCACTTTAACCCTCCAAGCGGCGGAGACGTTTTTTTTCTGAAAAGCACATCCACTCCGAGACGGGTGGAACATTTATTTTTTTCCGATCTGTTCAGTTGTTTCCAAGACAAACGCAAACGGTTTTTTCCTACTTTCAATTGAATTATTTAAAAAGAGCGATGACGTGTTTTTACGTCTGTATTATCCTCCTCTGTTTTTGACCTTTTTGGCAGATAAGGTTAATGATAAGATAAGGTTAACAGGTAGAAGAACCCCCCCCCTAAAAGCACCGAGCGTTCATAAATGAACTCTTTACCATTAAAATGGTTCAAGTAGGAAGTATTTCATGTGGTTTTGGGAAACTTAAGGGAAAAAAGTCTTCTCTCTAAATTTTACTTATTAAAATAATAATTTAAGAACTCATTCCACAATGAAGCAAAAGTATTTTTGCACATCTTTTTTTTTTCAATTTTGAGTTAAAAACTGAAATATCCTATTATTATTAAATGTAAAAACACCTTTTAGAGATATTTTCAAACATTTATTTTAATTCCTAAATATTGAATATGCATCTTTGAAAAGTTTGTCAAAGAATTATCGAAGTATATGCTCCGCTATGAAAGAGGAGCGACATTAATTGATGAGATGTCATAATTAAGATGTAAATTTTTCATCTCTCAGGGTAAAAGATATCTTAAATTACGACTCTAAAAATAAAGGCTAGGAAAAACAAATTTGGAAAATTATATGCAGTTTGAAATAATATTTATTTGCATTAAATATAACTCATATTTCTTACAGGAAAAGTGTAAATGTATAGCATGATTTTAGCACGTTTATATTTTTAAATGCTTTTATTTATTTATATATATATATTTAATAAAAAGACATTTTATAGCACAGTGTTTTCTGTAAAAATGTCGGAATATATACAGATATGTGATAGTCAGCTTAATTATACAAAACTTTTAATTTAAAAATTTAAGATCTCTCTTGGAAAATATATTTCCCCTTTCCAAGATGTGACATTTAATTCCAAACTACACATTACTAATACGAAAAAAAAGTTGGTGAGTTAAGAAGGGGGAGGGAAGTGGTAAATCAGTAAGATAAGATAAGATATAAAAATAGATTATAAACCAGTTTCCTCTCTGGATTAATTGGAACCCTGCGGCTGGAGACGAGGGGGAGTGGAAAATGCTCGTTTCTTTTTCATATACTCTCTCGTGTGAAGCTGAATTGTTTTGAAGTAATCTTCTGACTAATAAATACAAATTTTTGAGAAGCCCTATTCAGAGTAATTGGCCGCTTGGAAAGTTAAAATAGAGCACCAGGTACACTTTTGAAAATTTAAACTTTTTTGCCCTAACAATTAAGAAAAATCATTTTCTGTTTTGAAATTATTTGAATTTCCTTCATAATTCCACTCAATTACATAAAGCAATATGTTAAATTAAAATTTAATAACGTAAAAAAATTTTAAGGATTTTCTAGTCTACATTTTCTTAGTTAGCTAAGTATATAGTAATTCAGTCATGAAAATTTCAAAATTTATTTTAAAATTTTATTTAGATTCCTAGTATTCAAACTTTCCTTTTTTTCTGAGAAATACGGATTTTCAGCTTCCTTTTTTGGAAAGAGCTTTTAATAACAAAACTTTCTTTAGCAACAATACAACACTTTATTTATTGATTTCGCCGAACCCATTGAACAATAAAATGAAAAATATTTTTTTAAAAAAACAGAAATGACTGGAAATACAAGAATGTTCCAATTTTCAGCACCAAATATTTTATGATCTCCCGCTGCATTCCTCTCTACCGAATGTGTTCTATTTATATCAAGAAAGAAAATTATACACTTTTATTTATGATTGAAAAACGTGATTCGAAAGCAGAATTCTCATATAGTTCTTTAAAATATAATCTACAATCAATTCCTTCGCTGTTATTTGTTACATCACTATTTCATAACATGTACGAGTAGCATCGTAGTTTTCTTTTAAATATTTGATGGTATTTTCAATATGCAAGATGCTTAAGACGCATACTTTTCGAGAATTTGTGTGGGGGGGCTGCATTCAATAGCTAGAATGAATGAAAGTGATAAAGTGTTTCAAAAATATTCTCAGTTGTCTTTCGTCGAATCGACAATTTTATTCAATCTTTTACGATATTGTGAATTAATTCTTCTGAAATCAAACAAAATTCAGTTATTATTACTTGAAAGAAAATGCTGATATTAGAATAAGTATCATTATTACATGGTTTATGTTTATGCATTCAATGAAATAAATTTAAGATATACTTTTCTAAATATTACTTTCTCTGAACTTCTATGTTACAGCAGTCACGTTAGACGTTTCTTGATAGTTTTACTAAACAACAACAATATATATATTTGCTCATTTCGAATTTCCATTATGAAACAATAAGAACCAAAATCACAGATCGTACTTACAATCACAGCAACTTATCACTTAGAATAATTGAAAGGTTTGATGAAGGAGAGGTAGCTCCAATTATTAAAGTTTGCAGAAAACCGTAAAAAATGCTTGAAAATTTTAAATTCCAATTTCTGTGAAGATTTTCCTTTCGATCAATCTTCTTCACTGTTCCTACATATTATGACTGTATTTTCACTCAAAATTATATGTTTTAGAAGACGTGGCATATGTTGGAATGTTGGAGCTACCTCTTTCTTACAACCAAATGGATAGTCTGTCTACCTCTAAAAATAATAATTCATAATAAAAATGCATTTTACCAAAATATTACTTTCTTTGAAGTAAACTAACAAAAGATACATTAAACTTGGCTTTAAGAAAATAATTATATTCATTTTACTCGTTGCTCTCCTCTATAACGCGGGTTCATCTGCTATGCCATCGGATTGTCGGCCCTCGTAGGAATACATATCATTTTGTGGAACGTATTTGCCAGCTAATTTCATTATATCCTTACATTTTGCACTCTTAAGTAGAAGGAAGTGAGAGTCGGAGGGCTGAATATTGTTTAAAATTAACAATGTAAGGTTTTGGATGATGAATATTCTTACTGTATCAGAGCTGTCGACAACCCACTGTACATAATATATTTCCTGCATTAATTGGAAAATTTCACAAGCAAAATCTCTATATTTTGACTTAAAATACCTTTGCTACCTTAAAAAAGCAAGTAAGGAGTTTTCAGGAAGAAGTCTTTTAATAGGCAAACAAAGGTGAAAATCATTCCTTGGGTAACTTAAGTAACAACAAATTTTTCGCTTGTCTTCACTTGATACATATATATTCAAAAGGTAAAAGAAATATTTCTGCTTTCCTTATGAATATTTCAATGATTTCAAAGGCAGGATCGACAGGTACGAAGGTCCTAGAGCTACTTCTACTTCTTCTTCTTCTAGAGCAAACTTATGAAACAGACAGCTTCATCACTTGAATAACGCAAAAACTAATTGGAACTACATCTTTCCAGAAACAAGATTTTTTTACTACATGATAGTGTGTGTAACTCCAAATTCTTCTCAGGTGGAGTTGCATCCTTTTTGCAGGAAACCCTACAATTTCTAATACATACATACAATTTCTAATACATTTCTAATACATACATACAATTTCTAATACATTTCTAATACATACATAC
>JAPMOQ010036534.1:0-19200 GCA_026543055.1 Argiope trifasciata | reverse complement strand
TCTAATACATACATACAATTTCTAATACATTTCTAATACATACATACGCTAAATATTTGATTGCTTATTTATTGTTCATAGTAAAGTCATTGACTTTTGATGTAAAAAGTGGGTGTTGCATTTTGTTCAAAATTTCAAAGTTCCATATCCTTACAGAAACATTATTGAAGTCTCTTCTCAGAGCGTTCTATTATTTCTACTATTAAAAGGAAATTTAATAGCCCTGGTTCCTCCGATTTCTATGATATCAAGGGTTGACTTGACTCATTTATCAACGGTTAACTCTATTCATTATCATCATATTTGGAAAGACAAGACAAGGTGGGCAAGTGCCTACGTCTGAATTCCATTCCAATGTATTCTATTTTTGACACATGTGCTCCATTTTCTTTCCTGGATAATCAAGAAGTCTGTCTTCTGACTCCATCTCTGTCATTTTGAGTCTACCCCTTTTCCTACTTGTTAGAAGTTTATATAAACGATTTTTTTAATATGGAATCTTCATCCATTCTAAATCTATGAATTCATCCGATTTATTTTTATGAACTCTATAATATCTAATTCATATATTCTATATAGCTCAGAGTTATATCTTCTTCTCTTTATATAAGAAATTTGTGAATTTCTATTTCATCAAGAAGGGCTAATAGTATTTTTCTTTCAAAAATGGCTGTTATATTTTCTTCAGATTTGGTCAGTGTCCAGGTCTTTGAACCATAGGTAAGTATTGGTCTAATAAGTATTTTATGTAATAAAAAGTTTGTATTTATTGATCGTAGAGAAAATTTTAAAAATTATTTTAGATCGTAAAATATTTTATTTGGATTTATTAGATGGCCTTGGATCTCTTTGACAATGCTACTGTCATCAGTAACTATAGATAAGTAAAACTTTGGACAGCTTGAAATTTCTGAGAACCAATTTCATTGGAGGCAACTTATTGATTGATTTTTCCCTTAACTAGCTAACAGCGAAATTTTAATATAAATTTCTTATGTCCCTTTTCTTAAACGATGTCGAATATAGACGTTGAATTCAATTCAAATACTTAAATAAGAAATTTTTCAAAATAAAAAAAGTCAGATTTAATTTTATTAGATAAAAATTGCACATTCTCTGCGGCAAAGAAATATTTGGATTGAAAATTTTATACACGTCGAAACTTCAGACTGTTAAATAAATCTTTCAAATACTGTTTTAACTGGCTTAAAATGAAAAAAAAAATAATAAAGTCTTTAAAAAAATTTAAATTCAATTCCTACTTATGTCTAGGGGAGTTTTAGTACAATAACACCGAGTCACTTTGTCTTATCAGAAATAACTTTTATGACTACAGTTATCAGAAGTAATAAGACTAAAAGTGGGCTTTACTTCATATCTTGAATATAATTTCTTTTTCATTTTTTTTAAAGCAAAACCTAATCAAGCGTTAAAGATTTTCAATAAAATCTCAGGAATATATTATAATCAAGAACATACTATGATTACAATCGTATAGAACATAAAGAAGATAAAACTTAACTTTTGTATACTGTTTATAAAGAAGAAAAATTATTGAATACCACTAGATGTTACTTAATATATCACAATAAAACCAAAATAATTTTTATCAACCATTTCATTAAGGAATTATGCTGCAAAATGAGTATTTTCTATGCAATGTAAATATATTTTGTATAATACAAAAGCCTGATTTATCAGCTTTTTAAAACAGAGCAGTTTTGTGTTATTTACGCTCCAATAATAATTAAATAACTGACTCCTTAAAAAAATCTAATAATTTGAAATAGAAATTGGAACTGAAATCTGCATTAATAATCTTCAAAAAATAGAAGCAATTACTTTTTACTTCCCTTTAGTTTTAATTCATTCATATTTCCTTAAATTCTGCCTAGAGATATAATTACTTTTTGCACATGTAAGAATGATTTCAAAAGCAGATTGATAAAATTTCTTTCAAACAGCAAAGAATGACTTAGATCTTCTTAACTTGGTAGGGAATGCTTTAAAAGATTCCTCTTATCTTAAAAATTAACTCTATTCAATAGCGAAAATCTTAAATTAACTCTAATCAATTCTTCAATTTATTTTTCGCATCAAAAACCGGGATTCTATAAATTAGTTTTCAGGATTGCAGGAAAACGTTGCGAAATTAATTTTGATATTTTACGGTTTAATCGTTTAGGTTTAATGATTTAAAACTAAAATTATCAATTAATAAAAAAAAATAGATACTAAAAAAGTATACCTTGTACTTTAATTTGAAAAGAAAGCCATCTGAACTGATATCTACATTTCACTCTATAGGAATAATAACCATGGTCTTTCTAAAACAGTTTAAATCTATTAAAACCGTAGTTTTATTATGTAAATTATAGTTTTATATAGTTTTATAAAACTGTAGCTTTTTTATAGTTTCTACTTATGTTTTTAAACCGTAGTTTTACCATAGTTTATAATTTATGTTAACCGTAGTTTTTAATAATATGCTAGTAAAATGTACTATTTAATTAATATGCGCAAATTTGAATAATATTTGCTTAAAATATTTATTTAATTTAAATAAGTAATTTTACGAAATAAAGAGGTTTAAATATACCTTAATAAAAAAAGTATAAGGTTATAACCAAAATAATGCATAATCTGCAATAATTAAAAATTTCTGAATTTAGAAAATTTCATAGATTTTCGTAGAAGTAGCTGAACCCTTTAACTCAAATTCATTTTCCATTCAGAGATTACAAAGAAAATATTTCGCATACCAAATCTTCAATATCAAAAATAATAAATTCCTTAATAGATTATTATCAATATATACTTGAATCAATACATATTCGAATTTCAATATTATTTTTAATCCTAACATTTATTATTACATTTTTTTTCTGAATCCATCAGAAACATATTTTTAAAGCATAAAAACACACCACTAAACAGACATAATAAAAATCTGTCATCGTACATATATAAATAAATCAGGAAAAGATGAAGGTGATATTTTTAATATTCAGAGGGATAATAATATAATTTTTGAAAGTTAGAATTTTTTAAGGAATCATCATCTAAACCTTCATATATTTTATCACATAATGAATAAAGAATTGCCATAATTGAAAAATATTAAAATATTTTATCAATAATTATTTTTGATATACCATTAGGAATTTAAAGATAATTTCAGCAATATTCGTCTCCATCTATTCCGTCCTAACAGTCTCCAAACCTCCTATGTTTAATATAAATAAACTTTTGTAGAGAAAAATTTTCCTACAACCCAATTTTATTACATAGAAATGAAATAGGGAATCAGCTGAACTCTAGCTGATTATTGGCATTTTAAAGAAATAGAACAATCTTAAGAAAAGGTAAATTTTAACATTCATTTAAATGACATTATGTACAAAATCATCATGTATATACTTTCCTCTTGGTAAATGAAATTTAATAGAATCAGAATTTGCATCATAGCTTGTGACCTAATTATTATTGTAAATCTATAGTATTATTTCTTTGATCAGTAAAAAGTCCTCAATCTCTCAGTAATAATATAATTTTATAAGTGTGATAAAGTTAGTCCAAGAATGCAGAAAAAGTTACTCTTAATCTGGATGGCATATTTGGTAATTTGACAATGTATTTGGTGATAAAAATGGGAGATGCTGAATATTTAATAATCTTGACGATATCTCCATTAGCACTCTAATTTCCGTATTTTTTTCAAGAACATTCAATGATTTCTCACTCAAATTATCAAATCCCACTATAAGGAATCAGTAGTAAATTATTTGATTTGAGTTAAAGGGCGCAAATGATTGAGGACTCCAATAAAGTTCTCTCTAAGTGTTTATGTTGTTACAATTGCTTAATACAATTTTTTTTGTTTGAATAGTTCTGCTTAATGCAAATGCTCTCCTTGTACAGGAATCAGTTGTGTTTTGATATCTTGTTTCCTATTTTCTTATGGAATAAATAGTTATTATTTGTTACGGAGCTTACTAAATTTTTCATGTGCAACCAGAAGGTGGAATTTTGGATTTCACTCCAATAATATAATTTAATTTAAATTTAAGTGTTTGTTTATATTATTTTAAATATTTTATTTTATATATATTATATATTTTATTTATCCTTATGTATTATAATATATGCAAGAATATCACAATTTACAGCGCAGTTAGTTATGCAAATTAGTTCACATACCTAGATCACTAAAACCGAATCCTTGGTAATATTAGATAATAATTATCTAATTTTCGTGGTATGTTGACTAGAATTTCTTATTTCTTGTGGTTACTATACACGCATCAAACTTCTGTAGGAAAAAGAAAACTGTTCATGAATTCATTATTGCAATGAAACAAGTTATAAAAAATTTCTTTTAAGTATGTCAAAACTCTGGAAAAAATGAAAAGTAATTAAGTTAGTAGCATAAAAAAAATTCTGATTTTTCAAATATTTGAACTTTATTACTATTATAGTATTTCATAAACAATAAGGACGTTAAGAAGTTGTTGCTCAATTTAACACATTCATTTTTTTATTTTTGCAAAAAGAAAGAATCATCGTAGCTGTTGATTTCATTTTTTTAGAGATTTCTTATTTTAGAAAAGCATATAATTTCGAAAATCAAATTAGGCATTTGAAAGACTTTCTTATAATAATATCAATTTTCTAATTTAGCACGAAAATTCCGTATAAGTTAATATAATTCTGAGTACCTTTTTCCTTGTTTTATTCACATTATTCTTCCCCCATCAGATTTTTTGGGGGGGTTACTACTTAGATTTGTTTGATTTGGGTTTATCAGAATAAAAATTTTACTATATTATGCTCAGTAAAAATCTCTTATTATATTACATTATCAAATAATTGTTCTGAAAAGATCAATTAAGAATAAAAAATGACATTTTATGTAACATAAAAATTTGAACATTCTCGCAAGTTTCTCACAAAATATTGCTTTGACATAATTATTGATGCCAATAGCACACAAATTATTTTTATAACATTCTTTTTCTAGTTAACTATATCATTTTTTAAAGTTCTAAATTTAATTCTTCAAAAAAATGCCAAAAATTAATGTGAAATGTATATATATTTGACGAGAACTTTAAACATTCCACTAAAAAATAATTAAATGAGATTATTTTCATATCTTTAAACTACATACTTTATCTAAAGGTGTAAATATAGTTCACAGAAATACTAATTAATATTCTTTATCAGATTAATAATAAAATTTTCCTCTTAATAAGCAAATTTATTAATGAATAGTATTTTTAATAATGAATTAAATAATATTGTATAAGACGTAAATATATAGTATATTAATAATAAATTCAATAACGTGGAACCAGGGCTTCGAACCGTAATTTTTTTTGTTCCGGTTTTCGTTCCGGTTCAACTAAAAAATTAGTATCGGTTCAGTTCCGGTTTTCGCTCCGCCAAAAATAACGGTTTTCGGTTCAGTTCCAAATGAATAATTTCATTTTATGTATATTCTTATTTGTACTAAAAATATAATTCTATCATAAACAAAAAATGTAATTCTATCAAAATTTAGAAGATTTTATTCTTTTTTTAATTGGTGCACTATGTGAATTGATACAAACAGCAGGTACGATAAGAGCGGTGAGCAGAGGACGGCGAGCATTGGCATTGGCATTGTTATCCATTATCAAAATCGCATTTGACAACTAGGTTCATGATTACCCACATTCGTCGTTTGACTCTCACATCGTGCACTTGGCCTTGCAATAATTATGTAAAAAATATATTATTTATTTAACATATGAAAATTGCCTCTAATTATTAATATATCTTCTAACGTGGTTTCACTGAGATTACTTCTGTTGTCTCGGAGAATAAATTTCAAACCTGAAAACGCTCTTTCAACACTAACTTGTGTAGCTGGAGCTGCCAAAACCACCATTGCAATCTTATACAAGTGCGGATATGTAATTTTATTCTCTTCCCAGAAATCTAAAATATTATGTTTTATATCAAGCCTTCGTACATTGTCAAAATTATTTAAAATGAATTCAATGTCAATCTCGGTAGAAATAGAGGTTCTATGTGTTTTTATTACTGCCAATTCTTTACTTTTTAAAAAAGTCTCTAAATCGTCTTCATTTTCATCGCTTTCAGTAGAAGATTTTGTTTCCTCGTTTACTATATGGACTTTTCAAAAAATTGTAATTTGTTCCAAATATTCTTTAAATGTTGCACAGCCTGTACCTTTTGTGACGTGGAAAGCTAAATTTGATAACGCGGGTCCAAATAAACTGCTCCTACTAAACTATCAATTTCTATTAACAATGCTTCCCTGTTAGATAACTGATTATATAAAATATCTGCAAAGAAATTTTTTAAATTTCGTAACTTTATTTTGCAATGTGTCCAAATTCCGTAAAAATCGCTTAAAGTTAATTCTTCACTTTGTAGTTTCAAAGTTGCTTCCGTTAGGGGTTGTAGGGTATCAACAATTAATTTTAATTTCACCCATTTACTGTCTGCAAAATAGTAATCTAAATTATGTTCCGCTAAAGATGAGCTAAAATCTTTGCATTCCAATAAAGATTTTAACATATTATATGTACTATTCCATCTAGTTGGACAATACAAAATTGGTCTTTTAGTATTAACGTCTTTAAATTTTAAGAGATGGAATGCGCAGCTTTTTCACCAACCCCCTAGCATCAGAAATAAATTCATTGAAATCGGCATTTTTTATAGAGTCTTTAATTGCTAGTTGCTATGTATGTGCAGCACATCTTATTCCGATTAGTTTATTAAAAGAAAAGTTGTGATCAAAAAATACTCCATCTTCAAAGTGATCCCTAGTTTCGAAATTTTCATTTTCCATTTCGATAACTTCGTCTTCAATTTCGGATCCTAATAAGTTGACAAATGAAATCATATTAGCTCCATTGTCCGTAGTAATTGAATAAATTTACTGAATATCGATATTATATTTTTCTAGTACTTTTTCAACCATATTTTTAATATAAACTCCAGGATGTTTATCTTTAAACTCTGTCATTCCCAAAGTAAACAAATTTATTCTTCCGCCTATTATCAACTGAGCATTGATTCCCAAAATTGATCTATTTAATCTGGTAGCTATGTCAATTTTTAAGGAAATTACTTTTTTTTCGAGTGCTGTACTTATTTCAGAGACAATTTTAACAGCTGTCTCTGGTATTAATAATTTAATGTTTTCAGAATTTACTGAAAAATGATTACCTATTGCATTAACAATTGGGTTCAAAATCTTTTTGAATCCTGAATATTCTAACATTTCAAATGAACAGCCATTAACAGTAACAAGTTCAATACATACTTTAAGGACTATTTCCTTGTTTAAATTTACTTTCAAAAATTCTGATTTTACGTATTTATCCAAAGTTTCTTGTGAACCTCTGGATCCGCTGGTACTTGGAGTAGCTTCATCTCTTAAGTTCAACTTAATTTTCTTTTTTTGCTGTACAGTTATAAATTCATTACTATGATGTCTTTTTAAATGTCGTTCTAAATTGGCAGCATGATTTCCAATCATAGAAGTGTCGCATATATTACAAATACTCTTATTCTCTGTTTTGTGATATGTGAAAAAATCCCTGCTAGTATTTGTCTTATTTCTCCCCATTCTAAAATCGAAAAGGAAAAAAAAATAAATAGATCAAATAAATTTTTAAAAATATAGTTATTAAATTATAGCTATAGAATAGGGACTGCACCTCAAATATAAATTAAGTAATAATTAGTGCTGTACCGAGTACTCGGTCATTTACTACTCGGCCGAGTACTCAGTAATTGGTTTTAAAAAGTTCCACTGATATGCTCATGAAGAATTTTGCATTTATTGAAATGAAAACATGAATTTGAAGCATATAATCATAAATTCTATTTCAATTTGAAATGTAACTAAATATTCACCCTAAAGACAATTTTGACGTTAAATTAGAAAATATTGATAAGTTGGTAACAGTAACAAAATGACTGAAAGATATATCGAACCGATATAAACCAATATTTTTTTCGGTTCAGTTCCGGTTTTCGTTCCGACCAAAATAACGGTTTTTTCCGGTTTTCGGTTCAGTTCCGGTTCGAAGCCCTGCGTGGAACAGTAATTAAATGAAAGGGTGCATAAAATTTTTCCAAAATAGTCTTTTTGTAATATTCTTTTTCATATTTTATTCAAAAAATATTAAATTTTACAATTCTATCCTTATTTACAAGTATTTTTAATTATATTGAACAATGCCTGAAATTCTTTTGAAAGTCTATAATTTCATTTATACTTGTACACTTTATTTTTAACGCCACGTTCTTGAATTTAATCTTTTTTTAAAAATTAACAAATAGGATAAAGACGAAATCCATATCCTCTTAGTGAGGCTACTTTTATTTTTTGTTGCTTCAATTCATTACTGAGGGAAAGACAAATCAGTCCCTTCATTACATTCATACTCTATTAGTTTTGATTTTTTATTATCCCCTTTGTTGTTAGTTTTATCAAATTTTGTTTCATTTCTTGACTTTTTTTACTCTTTTCATCTGATTTCAAGAGACATAAGAGAAAATGGTGTGTTTGTAAACTGCAACAAGTCTTATTTATTTTCCTTTTGACAAAACGCTAGTTTTTGGTAGAAATCTATTTGTGTTATTTGTACTATCAGAATTATTGTACTTCTCGAAATATTCTTAAATTTATAAAAGTTCTTCCTATTCCAATCATTTTTATTTAATTAACGTATACTCATTTTCAGATAAGTATACTCATACTCATTAGATAAGTATACTCATAACTCATCGCGTCAACGTATACTCATTTCAGACACTAATATTTAATAATTTAAATTTCATTATCACTCTATATAACTTTGATTTTTTAGCAATTTTTTTAATCCATCAAAGTTATATCATCGAATTTTATTAAGCCTTATCAAAACGTTTAAATATTAAATTGATGCTACAATTTGGCCCCTCTAAGTACAAAAATATTACCTAATACCGGTAATCTTTCCATACAGAAAATATATTCTTTATAACCTAAATAACAATTAGTCTTTCATTGCGCATCTTCCTCCATAATTATTATTTCAAGAATATAGTGGCATGCTATCCAGCTCTTATGCTTTCCTACAACTTCTATATCATGACCCAGAAAGGCGAGAAATGTCACTGTCCACATTAAACAAGACTGATTAAGACTGGCGTCAACGAGTGCGTTGCGTTGTTTAAAGCCTCCTAAAGACTTCAGTGATGAATTTAAGCCTATTTGTTGCATAGTCACGGAATATATAGAGATAAACAGACTCGAATTCTCCTTCGCGTCTAATCGTAATCCTACTGTTCCGCAATCTTGTAATAGTTGATCCTGAAGTACTAATGAGGTTCCTCATTGTTAGAGCATGAACATTTATTGTATAAGACATATGATGAGTTGTTAGCTCTGGTTGAAACTGTTGTAAATTTGCTGTAAAGCTGATTTAAATAAACTGATGCAATTTGACAAGAAATTTTAAAACATCCATACAGACGAACAAATATTATTATTAATATTAATATTAGGGGCTAGTCGCCTATGAGATCAGTTGCTTCTTTTTATGATTAGTTAAATTTAATCGTAGTGATATCATAAAATCCATGATATCATAAAATTACCAGGTATTCAAAATTCCTCAACTACTTCCATATGCTTTGATATTTGTGTACAAGTACTAAGGACATAATAAGGACGAGTCCCATTACTTCCTGATACTATAAAAAAACAAATTATGCTAAATAAAATATAAATTTCATATTAAAACAAGATTTCTCTATGGTGTCATAAAGATTCTATTTTATATTTCTTAAACCTTCTACAATTCGATATTTCTTAAACCTTCCATCTTTCAAAAATGGAAGAAAATTGCATAGTAAATGAAAAAAACAATAAAATTGTTCGAATCTTAGAGTAAAAATGTTATTTAAACAAGATTAAACAAGATTTCTCTATGGTGTCATAAAGATTCTATTTCATATTTCTTAAACCTTCTACAATTCGATATTTCTTAAACCTTCCATCTTTCAAAAATGGAAGAAAATTGCATAGTAAATGAAAAAAACAATTAAAATTGTTCGAATCTTAGAGTAAAAATGTTATTTATTGCTGAACATTGGGCAAAAAGAATTTTTAAATATATGTAAAAAATTTATGAGATTATTAAATAACAATCATTTAAACTCCAATTTTTAATTTTTGAAAAAAAAAGAAATTTATTTTTGTCCAATTATACTTTATCATGGAAAATCTCAACTGAATTATTAATCAATTAAAATCTGTCATATCTGCACATATTCACTCTTAAAAGGACAAATTCGATAAGAAAAATGTAGGTTAAACAACCTTATCTATAAAAAATCAGCAAACATTCATTTTTATTATTAAAGGCTAATTGCCTTACCAAAAATACTAATTATATTTGATTTCAGTTAGGTTGCTGATAAGCCTTTTCATGTCCCTGATTCCATCATGATGTTAGACATTAAAATCATGTTATTTTAATTGTCTTGCATACAATTCGATTATTATGTGCATAAACGTATCTTATCTACATGAGTTACATGAAATTATAAAGTTAATAAATGCGTAAATGTCTTCATTTTCTAAATTTTAAGGTACAGTAAATTGACTTTTGATCATATATACCTTTTTCAGTTTTCAAAACTCAATTAAAAATTAAGCAGAAAATTATACTATTTTTTTTCGTATTACACAAATTAATAGGATAAGGTTTGTACATTGGGCATATCATTTCAAAATTTCTAACATGACGAGTAATATATTTGTAATCCACAGACATAAAATATGGAATTAGAAATACAATAAATACAATAAGCAGAAAGTAATGACTATTTAAAATCAGATTCATCTCTGGCATAAACTCGGACTAGTTTAGATGAAATTTATCTGTTGTGGAAATTGAATAACATATGTGAAAATTAAAGCATCCGAATGTAACTCTCGACCTTTCGTATTTAAATTGTTCTATAAATGTCACGAATAATGTTTGATGTCTCTTTTATGACATTATTAAAATAAGATTTCTCTGTGGTGTCATAAAGATTCTATATATGAAAGAGTGAGAAAAATGTCAACACCAGAGACTGTATTCTGTGACTTTATTAATTAATTAAATACAAATAGGAAATTTAAATACAAATTGGAAATACAAGCAGAGAAAGAATATTTCAGGCATAATCAAAACCAATACCACAAAATACCCAATAACAAATGTTTTATTTATTAACAGTCTCCTCTAAGTTGATATTTTTTAATTGTTTATGTTTTTATATATTTTAGAACACAACATATAAAAATTTAGTTTTCAATCAAGAATATAGTTTTAATTCAGGAATAAATGAATACGTTTTAAAATAGATCATGGATATTGTGCAACTTATAGTCTTTCATTAATAATTTGGAATATTTGTATATGCATGTGATGCTTTCAGGATTCGAATGGATGCTGATGATTTTTTGTAATGGTGTTTCTTTATTAAAAACAAAAACAATTCTTCTGTTTCATTATAATCTAATTTGTACTTCAATGAACTTAAGCACTTTGCATGCCCTTATTATCAATTTATTAAGTATTCAAAATGTAATCATACTATTATTAAATTGTAACGCCAACGTTAGGGCTCGTGAGATTTTTATATCACTCTTTCAAGTATCAACAAACACAAATTATGAACAAGAAAATCAATAAACCAAATTCATGTCAAGGATTAACTAGAATTTAATTAGTTTCAAGTGAATCAAACTAAAAGCAGGAATCATAGAGACCAAATTTATTCTACCGCAATAACTACAGTCTAATTTGCACATCCACATTCTAACAATCTCCTGACCCTTTCGATGCATTATACATGATTTGAAATTGGACGAAACTATTGTATTTCATTATCTTTAAAATCATGTCTGCGAGTACATGTATTCGCAGACATGATTTTAATAACATTGTTTAATAATAGAAACCATTAAATTCTCTAAGCCATAACCAATTTTTGAAGAAATAACACAAGTTTTATTATCAGTTTCCTACTTACATAAAGGTTACTTACATAAAAGTAACTTACATGAAGGAATTATTCCCCATTACTGAAAAATAGTCTACAAAATCAGTCTGACTTTACTATAAACCAAAAAGGAAAAACTCCCAGTATATCAAGGCAAGCCATTTTTACTGCTGCTATTTCTTATGGCACTTATTATAGACAAGCCCACTAACAACGTCGGGCGATTTTAAATAGATAATTTTGATTTCTCTTGTTTTCAGAAGGGTCATCTAGGATCATGAGTACTATTTTGCTATTCATGTGTCTCAACCTTTTTAAGGGAGGACTTCATTCGTACATTTCATTCACAGATCATAATTTAGGTCTGAATCAGAGAACGATCACCTCTGACTCAGTTCCTCTAGTAGTATTGTCTAGACTTGGAGAATTTCGTAGCCATGAGAGATTTATACCCACACCAACTACCACATACAGAGTCTTCCGCCCATTGGTTCGAGATCACAATCCAAGAGGTGCGAATTTGCGCTTAACTAAGGAGCTTGTTCTGACCTAAGCCATTCTATGAACGTAAAACTTCAGTAAGGAGATTTACGTCATCATGAGTGCCTGAAAAACCAGTACAGCGAAACTACGGCAGGCACCCGAACACCAGAGTGTCATTGATAAATGTCCTTTCCCCTTCTTTATATATAATTAACTGAATAACCTTAAAGCAATCTTAGAGACACTCTTCAAAGTGTGACTTGAGGGAGGGGGGCTCTGAAATCTCTCAGTGGACCATACATTTTCTTTATAACTATCAGATAAGCAACGTCATCTTTTGTCATTCAGCTTCAAAATAACATAGACGGCCTCTGTAGTTTTAAAGGGAGTTTGGGATTTTTTTGAGGGAGGGATGATCAATAAAAAGGGAACTTGTGCATTTCCTATTCGGTGGCAGCTGGATTTGAATATTATTAATATAATGACAAAGTTAATACTAATGGTAATCCCCTGGCATGCTTTTTTCTGTTTGGAGTCATAAATCTTTTATATATTTTTATGCTCTGGTTTCTCTTCAATATCGTATTAATCTTTCGCCTTTTACTAAATATTAAATATTTCACACATTTCCAATTTTCTATATGAGTTGTCCTTCCAGCATTTTCACAGCTCTTGTAGGAAACTCAGGTTAAGTTATCCGTAAAAAAATTCTACATTTTTATTTAATTCTCAAAAATTAATGGAAAAAATGAATTTTCAATTACTTATATTCTTTAAAGTTAATTTGGCTATAGTAATTATTAAGCACTGCAAATTATTTCACAAGTTATCCAATAGTGGACTGATATTACTTAAAGTATATGATTGTTTAAATTATTTAAAATGTTATTATAAATCTATGAATAAATATGTCTTGATTTTTGGAACTTAAGTACTATTAGTTACTGTTATAAATATCTTACGGCATCCAACTACTTTAAGAACACTGGTTATCAACCACATTGGCGAATTTATTTTTATTGATATTTCTTGTAGTTCAGACTTTACTCTTTCCAAAACAGTTTATCTTTTATAGGAAAAGGAAAGCTTCACCTATCATCCAGGGTCATATATTTTTCAGCTGAAATTAGACTTTCACTTCAATTTTCTCAAAACTTTTTCATCTAAATTTTCCACCCATAACATGATCTCAAAATCTAATAGAGGTATTTACATAAAAATTTCAGGGTGGGTTTAAAATAATATGGGCAATGAAATGAATCAAAAGTTTTATTGTTGGGTGTGTGAGGGATTGTGAATGTGTGAGTGAGGTGGGTGGTTGTGAATGTGCGAGTCTGGTTGGGTGGTTGTCAATGTGTGAGTGATGTGGGTGGTTGGGTATGTGTGAGTGTATGTAAGTGAGAGTGTTATAATAATTATTATTATTATCGTTAATCATGATTATTTATTAATTATAAAAATATATATATACATTTTAAATTAAGAGTTATAGACTTTACATCACTTCATTTTCTCCACTTATCATAAAGTTTTTTCGATTGTCATCATTTGTTACTTACAATAAATAAGTAAAGTAACCCTGGGTCAAATTTGACCCAGAAATTTTTGTCGCAAATAACAGAAAAACAGGGTTATGCGTATATATTATTCATGAGCTTCTGCCAACGTTGCGTCCTATTGATAATTCTGTTTTTGTTTTCAATGCATGGAAAAAAACCAACAACTTAATTTTGAAGTACAATAATTCAAAATTATTTTTGAATACTGATACCATTTTTTTAACAGCTTAATTTAATTTTCCCTCTTATTTTAGAAATTTTCACATTTTTTCTGCCTCCAACTGGCCCTCCCTGTATTTTTATTTCTGTTTCTTAATTTGCTGTTTCCAATTTTTTTTCTTATTTGTTACATTTGCTACTACATTACTGCACCAAATAACAATATTAAATTTTTTTGATTATCCCGAAGCTTTAGAACAGCAAATAATAATTGTTAATTCTAGCTAATGATTCTAAAAACTTTACTTCCTAGTTAGCTCAGCGCAAGCGTAAAGTCGTCAAATATTTTAGACATGCGCCCAAAAAAATGTCTCCAAAAAGTTATAGGGTTAGATGATACAAATCTTGACGTCGTTTCTTTTTAAATAACAGCCCTTTATCCATTACTACAGAGCTAAACCATATTAAATGGGATTATTGTGATGTTCTTTACTTGGCGAGCTTTCAATTGCACCAGACAAACTAAAGTGTTATCATAAAAACTCTTAACAAATTGAATATAAAAATTGAAAAATTCTGTTGTTACATCGACTTAAAATTTTAAAAATTAGCATTTCAATTAAGCTCAGTGGAAACCTGAATTTCAAAAATATATCAGAAATAAAGTTCATACTAATGTCTAATCCAACGATTTTATTATAGGAAATTGTAATCAAATGTTTTTAACTTAAATTCTGTGCAAAAAAAAGAGACTCTCTGTTGTTTTTTTCCAACGTTATTTTATGCTTTTAATTGTAAAAATTTTTTCAGTCAAACCATTTTTTTTTTTTTTTTGATTTTGTAACAATGTTTTTTTTAATATTTTAGTCTTTGAATATAACTGCAAATGTGCATAATGATAAAAAGAATAAGATATCGCCAATTATGAAAGATTATAAGTGAATATTTTTTTAAGTGAGTTAAGTGACCCCCCTCCCAAAAAAAAGGAAAAATTGACTAAGTGGATCATTAAACTAAGTGGATCATTTATAAACTAGTAGCAATTTTTAATTTTTTGAATTAATTTCATCTTCAACTAAATCGTTCAAACATGTTAAAGAAAATGCATTAATTATTTGTATGTATGTACTGAAGGGAATAAATTAATTATGTTAATATGTTTAGTCTCATCCTTACCTTATACAGTGTTGTCTGGAAAACAAAGTTATCATGAAAAGATTCAATATTTTCTTTTGGAATTGATTTTGGTATTTCTCTATTTTAATCTCATAATGTAAGGTGTACCGTTATTTTTTTGCTCATATATTGTCTACTTTATTCGAAATTTTCCGACTGTTGCTTTTTATATTTTCTTTAATCTATCTCTGGTGAAACAAGTCTAACTATATGAACAATTTATTTCTCTGTTTTAAATTTGTTTCGAAGTTATGTACTTTAGTAATTCACAATATTTATTCCACTACTTTGCACATTGCAATTAATGCAATGTTTTTAAAAGTTTTAGAATATAAAAAATAATTTTTAGAAATTATTTATTTTTGATTTCAAAAAAATATATTCAAATTTTTTTTAATTCAAATTAATCTCTAAATATGAATTTGTATTTTGCCTTCCAAGTAAAACATTTTAAATAATTTGCATGGAATAGTTATAACTTATAATATGTGCCAATTATATGAAAAATTATTTATTCTATTCAGAAATATCATTGTACACTGAATGGTACTTGCAGATAAGTAAATAAATAATACTGCATTATTCAAACAGACTGATGTTAGCTAAACGCTTGTGGTGGGACACCTCTGGAGCCTGATTATATGAAGCTTTGTCAGCTTCTACTTAAATAGCCACCTTTTCCTTAAGTTTTGTGAAAAAAGAACTATTATTAATCTGTTTTATATAATCTGTTATGGAAAGTTTCAGTTTTAAATACTTAACAAGCGAAACAACGTTTTGTAAACTGAAAAAACACTGATATGCTTTGACAATTTTTATAATAGCTAATGTTTAGCCTCGAAAAAAATTTACGTATTGAATTAGGTTTTCGTAATATAACATTCATTTGGAATTAATATTTTTTATTCTCAAAATAGCCTTCCCATTTTTTTTTATTAAGTCATCTACAAAGTTTCAAATTTTTTTCTAATTAAGGTTTATATATGTTACTTGTAAACAGCAGAACTTTAATTACAAAATACCAGTAACAGGATTTCAGTAATAATAGAACTAAAATCTTATGAAATTGAATAATTTTTTTTAATTATTTCTTTTTTTGCTATGAACTTTTATTCGTTATCAAAATTGCTTACGCTGACAATAAAAGAGTTTTGCTATGAAATTAACAGATTTCGTAACAAAATATACTTAAAAATTTGTTTCCCTTGTATAGCAAAATTTTACATGAAATTGAACTTTGTCAATTTTTACGTAACTATACCAGAAATACCTTTATTTTTTCGTTCCGCGGTGGCCTGGTGGTAAGGTCTCGGCTTCGGAACCGGAGGGTTTCAGGTTCGAGACTCGATTCCACCGAAGATCCGTCGTATGAGGGGGTCTCTTGCACGTTAAATCTGTCAGGCCAAAGTCCTCCCGCTGGTGTGATGTGGAGAGGGGGCTGCCACTTCAGGTGTCGTCCTCGTCGTCTGACCGTGGTTCAAAATTACGAGGTCCGTCCCAAAATAGCCCTCGTGTTGCTTTCAAACGGGACGTTAATATAACTAAAACTAAACCTTTATTTTTTCATATTTCAAAGAAATTTCCTATCTGATATGAACTAAAATGGCAATGAAACTTTGAAATAATTAATAAAATTTCATAGGTGGAAATTTTTATTACTCATAATTCTATTAATACTGCAAAATATTATGAGTTCAAAAAATAATAACTATCGCATGTATTGAAAATGAGATTTAAAATAAAATATATTTCTTATTCTGCTTGTTGAGGTTAATGAGTCGAATTGATTTGCAAAAATAATTTATGTAAATGGATAAATTTTTTACCATATACATCTTAAGCTTATAACTCTTGATAAAATATAATTTGTTCTAGGGATATGAAAGTGTAAGATTTCCTTTTTCAGATTGTAATTATAGTTTCTGTTCAGTTTTAAGTTTTTGATTATGGTTTCAATTCAGTTTTAAGTACAGCGCTTACAAATAAACAGGATGGAATTCAATTTTCAGTTTTTAATTATGACTTCAATTCAGCTTTAATTATAGAGATTCCACCTAAATATGATTTCACTTTTCAGGGTTTACAATCTTACTTCACGGCAAAATGTGATTAAATTTTATCGCAGTAATATGTTTGTAAACTTTTATTGTAAGTAGTATTTTTTGTTACTTATTTATTTGCTAATTAATTTCGAATATTTTGATCAAGGTTAATTGATAAATATTGCATTTTAATCAAGGATTAACTCCTAAAACTCAAATTCTTTTGAGTTAATGTAAAATTCAGCGGTGATTTTTAAATATAATTTTTCCGTCTTCAGATAATTGAAATAAAATGCACTGGCTCTATAAAAACCGAAATTCTAATTTATATATATTTAGAATCAAGATAACAGCAACAAGTTACTTCCTATTTTTTTATCAAAATTTCAAGTATATTATAAAAATTAAAATACCAAAATGCCTTTTTAAAATTATTTTTGCCCACGAGAATGAGACGCATATAATAGTCAGATTCTGTTGTATTTAGACATTCTAAAAAAATTATCTCTTAATTTTTATTTACATATATTATGTGTATGCGGCTAAAATATGTACATGTTTTTCGATTTTCCAAAAAGAAAGTAATAATCATGACTTAGCACAAAATTATATAATATGTCTAATCCCAATGTCTGAGTCTGAGTCAAAAATATACTCCTGTTCTAAGACTTTTAATTGAGATTCATTTTAGTAACCGAGATGATAATTTGTAAAACTTAATTAAAAATAATAATTGAAAATAAAGACATATTGTGTATACTTCTTAAATTTCCAGTTATATTATAAAACAAAAAAATCGTAACATAATGTAAAGAATTATATCCATCTTATCAGAAAATTAATCTATTAAAGAATCTAACTATTTACTTAAGATTGTGTTTAAAAGAGAATTCATCACATAGGGTAATTAAAAAAGTTTATTTTATTTATTTGTAAACGAATTAAATTTATGAGAATTGACTCCAAAGTGGTATAGTTTGTCAGTAATTTAATTAAATGACTACCAGACTTTTGGAAAAGTATTGTCTTGTCAATATAAAAATAATTCCATGGTGTACTTTAAATGTTTTTAGAACCTTTGTAATTGCTTTACCGATTAATGAAGTTTATTAATGATATAATTTTAGCTTATCATCAGAGGAAATATAAATATTCAGTGCACAAAACACACTGTAATCAAGGATTAAAAGTGTATACATATACATTTTAAGTTCATTTGCTGTGAAATAAGAGTCTTTCAAAAATATGTAAGGAAAAAAGTATTTTTCATATCAGAGAGCAGTTTCCAAAGAAATCCAAAAACCGAAAATAAAACGATCATCTAGAGCTCCTAAGATCGATATTCACTATGACATTTATGAAAAACTCAGTTTATTTTTTTCGCTTCACCTATACCCAGAATATATCGATTTCCACTTTAGCCAAAAGGACAGTTGTTAAAAAGTGAAATAAGACCTTTTGATGTCTCCGTATATATTATATAGTAAACATTTTAACAGATACATCAAATGATACACAATGAAACTTCATTCAGAAATTATTAACTCTCTGCTCTGTGATAATCATTCAAAAAATACTACAGTAGATACAGCAAACTAATTGAGAACAGCAAAGGAAGCTTTTTTCAAATAACAGATAAAAAAGAATGTCTTAAGATATAAGAATATACTACAATAACAGATTTAATAATTTATGATTGAACATTTTATCGC
>JAPMOQ010036529.1:0-17409 GCA_026543055.1 Argiope trifasciata | reverse complement strand
ATAAGAGAAATTTTCATACCTGACTTTCGTACTTTCATACAGATATTTTTCTTGCCTCTTGTTTTGTGAGATAACTTGTAATTAATTTTCATTTCGCTATATTATGTCATATTTATCTGCGCACTAGCATATTATGAATTTTTTGCTAGGATTATTTTTGAGCGCAAATATTAAAGTGGTAAAAATAATCATTCCATGTCCTGATATTTGAAACTTTAAAATCATATGATAATCTACAAAGCTTGTAGACTTTCTTCATCGGCATCAGCATTCTATGAAAAATTCAAGTGAGAAATTTTAAGGTCTACCTCTACTTCTAGTTTTATGAGATAACTTGTAATTAATTTTTATCTCACTATTTTTTACTCATATTATGTCATACTGCTTCGCAAGCTAGCATATTATCTTTTTTTTTTACTTGGACCTCTACTTCTAGCTTTAATCTTTTTGGTAGGACTATTATTTAGCCATCCAATTATAATTCAAATAATATCTGGACATGAGAAATCTTTTGCCTATTTCCAAAGATATCGAACGCAGGAAAATAAATGCATTTGTGGAAAAATGGGTACAATTTACCACTACTTAATGGAATGTGTGGAGGTCTCAGAATAAAGGGAAAAAGTGAAGATTGTAAATAATGATTTAAGTACAGTACTGATGGTATCAGGTCATCTCAAAACCCGGAAGGATGTGACGTTAAAGATGGACAGTTTCATTCTAACTGTTTGAAGGTGTGCAGGTTGGAAGAAAGACAGCTATTGACTACCCCGAAAGGAATGTTCGTTTGATCGTATCGGTCCATGTAAGGTTGGATCATGCTTATTCAGCAGTCGACCACAACCAATCCTATCGATACTACTACTACGTTCAGTAGTGGTGGGATGGTCGGCTCTATACAAGAAAAAGAAGGATCATTATTTAATCCAAATATTATAATGATAAAAATAAACTTTCCATAGTCTGATATTTGAAACTTTTAAATCACATTATAATTTTCAAAGCTGACCAATTTTCTTCATCGACATCAAACATTCCATGATAAAAGGCTATTCTACCATAAGATGCGTTGCTGAACAAATCACAATTTTGTAAACTAACATGGATCTCGATTTTTCAGCCGAAAGTAAATAAGCTAAAATACTTTTAAAGTCAAAGATTTTTCTTATATTTCCGTTTCAACGAGCTCGATAGTAAATTCTTTTTTACCGTCTACCGAATTCGGTCTTTTAAAATAACGGTTGAAGAGGCGACGCAAAACCTAAGAATTTAAAGTCGGGTAAAAAAAAATATCTATAAAAGTCCAAAAATGTGGATAAGTTGCAGTATGGCTGGAGTTTTCCTGGAATCCTGGAAAGTGATTTACAAAAGAAGAGTAGCGTTTTTTTTAAAGAAATTCTGCAATGAAACTTATTTCTCGGTGACGAGTTTGGGATAACAATGAGGATAAGCAGATGAAAGAAACGACAGAAAAACAAACTAAAAGGACGAAAGTGAATGAAAAATCTATGAGCGGAACATGAATCTCTATCGCTACAAATAAAAGAGGGATCGGGAACAGGCATTCCAAATCTTTATGCCCACAATCGACCTGACACGCTGAGCACTATTTAAAAGAATGTAACGAAGAAGAAAAAGATGCAGTAGTAAAGCTGCTTCTTCACTTTATTTTCTTTTTCTTACATGTTCCTTTTTTTTTATTTAACAACACTTTGATTTACTTCTTCCATGATAAATATATTTTTCTTCTGCTTTATATTTTAGTTTGCAAATGTGTAGTACATGTCGTATGATAAGAAGTAATTGATAAATAAATATAGCGTGTATTTTTATCATTAGCTTGCTTGTATCACAAAAGATTTAATCTTCAAATTTAGGAGAATTTTATCCTGAAGTATAATTTTTATGTTTTATTTTTCGCGGCTTAATTTTATATTTTGTTTTCTTATTTTTTATATCTGCTGACTGATACATTTTAAGACCAATAATTATATTTTGCTGAAGAGAGCAGGTAAAATTACAAATCATTATGGTTATTTAATTATTTATGTTATTAAAAATTATTACTATTATAAATTTTAAAAAAATATTTGTATTTAAAAATTATAAAAATCTTTATAGTTAAATTTTTTTATCATTTATAATTTTGTATCATTCTTAAATAATGAATAAAAATTATTATTTTTTGGTTAAAAATGCCAAATAAAAAAAAATATTAAGATAGTATGGGCAATTTAAAAGAAAAATAAATTTTTGCATTATGTAAATTTAAATTGAAAGCGGCTGATAATGATTTAGAAAGCGATAATATAAAAATCAAACTCAACAGTTCATATTCAAACAACTTTCATATAACTAAATCGTTATATATTTTTATAAAACTGAAATATAACTTTTAATTTTAATCTTTCGCTTCTTAATTTAGATAATGAGTTTTATTTATTTTTTTTTTTTTTTGCTTAAAAGAGTAGGTAAATTTATAAATTATTATTTAATGATTTATATTTTTAAAAGTTATCTTTGCTATAAATTATAAAATTAATTATCTGTATTTCAAGATGAATGTAGTTGTATGATCCATGGTCACATTGGGAAATTTCTTTTCTAGATTTTGTTATCCTATGTGGGAAAGAATAATTTTCGGTTTTAAACTGCATATAATCACGATGCTGAATTTTTGAATATGTTAGTCGAATTTAAATCACACCATGACTTACCAATGAATTTAGGAAAGTTTTAGTTTTAAGGATCAAATAATTTTTGGGGGAAATATATATACTGGAACGCGAGAAAATAAAATAAAATATATAAAAATAAACTTGCTTGTTGACCAAATGTTAGCATGATATTTTGTATTGGCATTTCTTCATGGCAAGTTGTTTATCTAATGATAATTTCAATAACGTATTAGACATTATTATTATTATTATGTAATACCCGCATTTTTAGTTTTTATAAACGAAAATAGGTAGATTTAAAAAAGCTAGGAAATGGTAGGTTTTTCAGTCTTGTACATCAAAATGAGATGACGAATAAATCATCATTGTGTGTGTGTCCCCTCATTTTGCATGATTTGCACTAATTGTATGCAATAAATTGATTTAGTTGAATCCATAATTTTCATTTATTTCTTATAACAAGATAAATTTCCAAAATCGCACTTTATAATAATCATTTTTAACATAGTGGAAATCAAGAATTTAGGTGAACAATATGATTATCAAAAGCAGTTGCCGTAAAATAATTTTTAAATGGACAAAATGTATTTCTTTTATTAATTACATTTTTAAAAATATCAACTTATATTGCAATCATTTTACATATTTATCAGAACAAATGGAGTTTTATCCGCAAGAATTATCACGATATTAAAATACTAGCAAAGTTTCACGTTTTTTCAATTTGATGGTCTATTCGAATAAAAAATATATAAAAAAACATATTTTTTTTTAATTCAATTTCCTCTTAGTTTCTTTTATTATTTGTGTAGATCTTATATTATTTACGATCGAGTGTCGTGTCAGTAATCTCGGAGCTTGGCCACCATTGGGTGACTTATATATATATATATATACGCCTGAATGACCAGTAAAAAAAACAAGAAGATTGATTTCAGTAGAATTGATGTTTTTCGCTTTAGGCAATTCAAGGAAAGATATTAAGAACATTAATTTTTTTTTTAAAGAAACAACTTCGATATCGATCGCTTAAATTATACGAAAGAAAATTCTTTCATCTTCTATGTAGAATCCTTTTTTCCGAGCTAAAATACTTTTTTACTTCAACACAGATGAACCGATTAGAAAAGTTCTGTTTGACTATTAAAACAGATAACGGATCCTGTTTTTCATTTTGCTGTTCAAATTATTTTCTTTTTTCTGCTGTCTGATCAATAAAGAGTGATTTAATCTCTGCTTGGATGTCGCTTGTCTCGGCTTCAATTTTTTATAGCTTGAAATGAAATCACCTTTGATAAGAAATTAAGTTAAAGGTGACAGGGTGCATTTTTTTCTTCTTTTAATTCATTAAATCAAGTTAAATACTTAATATCAAAGACGTGACTTGTGCACATTTCCAGACCAGGATTGAAATAGTAAATAGGTTATATATTTTGGCTTTTATTGCTAATTTATTTAGATTCATCTGTATTTAAATAATCGCTGCATTGGCGGCCACTAAATAATTCAATTTTTAATTTGTATCGAATCCGAAATAATTACTAATTTCGATTCTAATATTTTGTTATATATATATATATATCTTGTTCAAATTTTCAATCGTTAATAACATGCATTTTATTCATCCATTCAAATTCCAATGCATTTTTTTAAATCTTGGAGTGAATGACACTTGATGTTTATGCGGATTTTAATATTTCAAGTTTCAAATATTGTTTAATCACGTTTTTCCAGTCATTTCTATTTCGTCGCCATAGTCGCCAAATCTATCTTCAAATGTATCTCTAAGCTTTGAAATTACTGACGTGACATTTAATGATAAACAATATAAAAAACAAAATAGAAATTGAGGTTAAATTGATTTCTTATAATACTTGTTTTTAGTTAAAAATTGTAAGATTATTTAGCTCACAAAATGAAGTTTCCTTTGGTTTTTCATCACTATAAGATGAAACAATAAGAAAATATTTAGAAAGCAATATAATTAACATTTAGGAGAGTGTTTAGAAGAAAGAATGAGCAATGTACAGAAACCAGTTATCGTAATAAATGCAAAATATTCAATTAATATATTGTATCTTGTTTATTCCATTAATTTTATGAATAGATATAGACGTTATTGAATCTTCCTTATTATTGAATACTATCCACCTTTGGCGACCAGCTGAGTTGCCAACCTTACTCTGTTTGAAATTATCAGTTAAATATTTATATGACGTCATTGTCAATTAAATAATTTATGTTACTGTTTTTTCAATAGCTACTTCATCAAAAAACTTTTAGGATCAAATTTTGATAGACATAGAATTCATTCAACGATTTATGAAGGTCTTAAGTCCGTAATGCGCTATATTCTTAATTATCTGATCAGCTCTTGAAAAATTTCCAATTTAAATTAAAGTGGAAATAATTAAACTGCAAATTGATATTGAAACATTTTTTTGCAGTAATCAAGCATATTTTAAATAAAAGTAAAAGAAAATCTTAATGTTTACTACTGAATGAGTAATATAATTTATGAGATATATCAAGAATTATTCAACAAAAATTACTTAGATTCACCATAAAATTCAGATTTTAGTTTTACTTTCAAAAATATTTAAATTATTCGTGTAATATATTTTATGTTTTGGTCTATAAACATAATTGAAAAAAATTATTAAGTCTAAATTTTATACACCTTTTAGTTATAAGGAATCATATTCTACGAAATATTCCTATTACTTCAACTTTCAAATTAATGAATGAAAGTTTCTACCTTCTGCTATCACATTTGATCGACTGATGAAGTTTTGAATAGAAATGTTTGGAACATTCAATGTTTTCATTCTCAGGCCAGTCAGACTTAAGAAATCCTGGACGTTGATTGGGTATCCTCTTTGGAATAGTCTATGAGGTGGTTTAAAATTACTCGTTTTATTGAATAATGTTCTTTAAATATTCATAAAGCGGCCAGTTTTAGAGACTGAGTTGATTGAAGTTTATCTCTTTTTTAAAAAATGTTAAACATTCTTCATTTTTTAAAACATTTATAGACTCATATTATTATGTAGTTACTTACTTCATTTAGACAATTTTTTTAAGCAACCTTTGCATTTCTATTATTAAAGTTTAACTAATTAGCTGTTGAACTTGGACTGAAATTATATATATAAAATACTCCGTCTGTCTTAAACAAAGCTGATTCATTTAATTAATAATATTGTAAAAGTAACAAAACATTTCTTTACATTTTCTTTTTAGAAAAAATATATTTCATTTCCTGAAAATATACTGAACACACATGCTGAAAATGACACACATGCTGAAATTTTTTTGGTTTAATTTGCAATAATTATTTATTTTTAGAATTTGAATTTTTGTCAGTCTCATGAAAACGTAATGATAATTTTTTTTTCTTTTCACTCTTAATGTGCCCGTGCCAATTAAGTTTTATTGTTTTGTGCGAAATATATTGCTGAAAAATATAGTTAAGGTATTTTTTAAAAATACGTTAAAACTAAAAGTTATATGTTAAAACTCTGATACCATTATAAAGCTAATTTTTTTTATCTTTAACATGAATACTTATTATTTGCATTTATTTCTTTTTGCTGAAGATAGAAAAACAAAAAAAAATATTGCCAACTTTAACGTCTTTAATAATCAAGCTAAGAAAAATAGAATTAATATTACTGCACAGTTAAAATATTTCTTTGAAAATTCGTTAAAAATAGAATCTTAAGTTATATGTTAAAATACTGATACGATTGGAAAGCTCATTTTTTAATCTTTTATTTGATGTAAAAACCACCTTTGCGCGATAAAGTTTCCGGAAGTTTTAGCGGGAAAACGTAGAAATGTTTCTTAATTTTTAATTAATTCAAATCATAATTAAAAATTTGAAAAAAAAGGACTCCAAGGTGCCCATTCCCGACCTCCAAGGTATACACGTACCAAATTTGGTAGCTGTAGGTCCAACTTTCTGGCTTGTGAACGCCAAAACACACACACATATTGAACTTTATTATAAGTGTAGATAGACATTATTTAAGACTTCATCTTCTGCTAAAATCACCGACTCAACTTGTCTGCCAAACGAAATTCAATAATAAGAATTGGATGATTCCCTCTACTCGTGATTGGTGTAGGGCACATAAGTCGGACAAATGCTTAATTGTTCTTGGTGATAGAAAAACCAACATCTCTTTGTAGCGCCTCACCAGTGGCCACCATTAAATGTTTTCTTTTTTAATAGGGTGAAAATTCGTACCCTCTTTGCCCGAAATACAGCCAACATCAGGCCTTTGAGCACACTCTAGACTGTTGAAGACTTTTTTGGCGAGAAATGCGTTCTTCTCTCTTCCTCGTATTTGAATTTCTCCTTCTGTACGGAATTTTGGATTTGGTCTGACTAAGTTAGGTCGTAAGGATTAGCAACAACAAAAACAATATTTATTTCAATCTTTGAATGAATAATATTCAATAAACATATCAAACGACATCAATAATTAATTATCATTCATTGCATTTGAGGTTTCATTGAATTTAATTCTTATACTCAAACATCGCCTTTTACACATGAAAGATTCCTCAAACAAGGCTTCAAGATTCAGAGTCCAGGTACGGAAAAAAAAACATCTTTCTATTGCGAATATGATTCGAAATAATGTGTTGTTTTCGTGTCTATAAAGGCGAAAAGGAAAAAAAAGTCTATGTGACGAGATCTGCCATAAGTTGAAACAAAGTTTTAAATTCATGCTAAACACAAGATTAGCGTAATTTAGTCTGAGAGAGTTTTAAAAGGATATTATGCTTTAGATTGAATATTTAAATCCTTTTCATATATCTTATCTAATTTTAATTGAATTTTCGTCTCGTTTCAATCTCTATACTACACTGATCGAAAAAAAATCCCAACACTAGGAAGGAGCTGTGCTAGATAAACGAAATTTGGTAGGCGTGTTTATACATCTGAAAGATGACGTCGATTCAAACTTCGAGCTACGAGCGTAAGTGAGGCGCTAGTAGCGACACTATGAACATGCAAATGAGGTTTGCTTCAAATAAGCACTGTCAGTTTCGTGATCGTTATTTACAGTTGAGATTTGACGTAGTGGGTTAATGTTAGTCAAGGATGCCTCTGAAAAGACGAAGAAGCCATTATCAACAGCTCATTGAGTTTAAACGAGGTCGTGCTGTAGGGCTACGAGAAGGTGGGTTTTCTTTCCGCGATATTGCTGAAAGACTTGGCAGGAATGTCTCCACTGTGCATGAGTATTGGCGGCAGTGGTCAAGGGAAGGTACTGCCTAAAGAAGACCAGGTTCCGGGCGGCCACGTGGTACTACTGAGTGTGAAGACTGTCGTATTCGGCGTATGGCTGTAATTAATCGTACTGCGTCTGCAGCTGAAATTCGAGCTGCAGTTGGCAAGACAGTGACACAACGAACTGTTACAAATCGGTTACATCAAGGACAGCTCCGAGTCAGACGCCCTGTACAGTGATTTCACTGACTCTAAACCACTGCGACGTGAATGGTGTCAAGCTAGAGCTCATTGGAGGACGGAGTGGAGATCTGTTGTGTTACCTGATGAAAGTCGGTTCTGCCTTGGTCGCAGAGATAGCCGTTTGTTGGTTAGAAGGTGGCCATGTGAATGCCTGCTAGCGACCTGTCTGCGGCCTAGACACACAGGGCCTACTCCTGAGGTTATGCTTTGGGGAGCAATTTCGTATGACAGCAGGAGCACTCTCGTGGTTATCCTACGCACCCTGACTGCAAATTTGTACGGCAGTCTAATGATACAACCTGTTGTGCTGCCATTCATGAACAGCATTCAAGTGGGTGTTTTCCAACAGGATAACGCTCGCCCTCATACCGCTTTGGTAACCCAACATGCACTGCAGAGTGTCGACATGTTGCCTTGGCCTACTAGATCACCAGATCTTTCTCCAATCGACCGCGTATGGGACATCATTGGACGACAACTCCAGCATCATCCACAACCAGCATTAACAGTCCCTGCATTGACCGCCCAAGTGCAACAGGCATGGAATTCCATCCCACAAACTGATATCCGACACCTGTACGACACAATGCATGCCCGTTTGCACGCTTGCATTTAAAATTGTGGCGGTTACACCGGTTACTAATGTATCAACATTTCCCATTTGAAATGACTCCTCTCGCCAATGGCTCTACCAGTGATCTTGAAAGTGTAATCAATTAAATATGTTACCTAGACAAATGTATTCCTAAAATTTCATTACTGTACAATAATTTTTTCTTAGTGTCGGGATTTTTTTTTCCGTCAGTGTATATTGTATTTATAAGTTTATTTACTGTTAAATTTTGTAAACTTGATTTATCATTTGTTATCATTGTAAAACTACATACACGGCTATTGTGCTTTAACATTTTATTAAAATTTATAGTTCAAATTATTTAATGAAGATCTATTTAAATATCGATCTCATATTATTAGGCTGATATTAGGAATTGATTTCGAGATCCTCGACTTTAATGCAGTCCACAGTCAGCTACACTATCCTTTTGTTAATTGATGGGTCAATTGGGACTACTTTGTGTTAATAATATGCAGAGAGGCTTATGATCCTTGGGAATTCTGGGAAATAATTCTACTGAAATGAAATGGTAGCATACACTTGGGAAGAATATTGTTACCAAACTCATGATTAGTTTGAGAAACGTCTTCTTGCAATCTATCTACTTTTGAGTCAGTCAATTTTAGAAAAATTTAAATAAACATTTTTCAAGTAAATAGGACTTGAAAACACAGTATTGTTCAAATTATTTTACATCAAATTTGAATTTATAATACAAATTGATTATAACGATTCCACCACAAAAATTTAATGAATGTGAGTAATTTTAGAAAAGCTTTAAGTGATCAGTAATTTGCTTCATTTTTTATTGTGTTTACTCTTTATTGAATAAAATCCCGATGTATTGCACTTTATTTGATTTTAATAAATTATGTATTAATCATTGATTGGATTGATTGAAAGATATAATTAGATATTAGTGAATTGGTATTCTATTCCTTAGGTGAGATTATTTTTTTTTATCTATATTAATATATAGAAAAAAGAAATCCTTTCTTTTCCATTTTTTGCTCTCTCGATTTAAATTATCGAGAGAGCAAAAAGTGGAAAGGGTAAAATGGTAAAATTTAAGTATTCGAATCCGTCGGAGCACTGTTTTAGAAACACTTTAGCCGTATTTCTGTGTTTAAGACTATTCAAACTTAGGATGTAAATATTTGAAATACATTTACAACTTTTTGAAAACTGGTATTTAATAGCATAAATTGAAGCAAACTCTTTAAAAAACTCCAAATTGGTTCTGCCAAAATCTATTATCTTTTCGGAAAAACGCTTATATCAAAACAAACTACATAATTTTTTCTAGAGAATGAACTGCAGTCGTGTGGTTTTAATAATAAATAAAATTTTTAGAACTAGTTAAGCATTTTTCATGAAATGTGTAGTACATTTATGATGTTATTACTAAAATAAGAGACTCTGATTTTTAAAAAAAATCAGCCATTCTAAATTTTTTGAGTTATTCAAATGAAAATAGTATAAAGTCATAGTCTACCAATTTTTATAGTAATATGTTAATTATATTTTGAGTTATTTAATTTGAAGAGAGTAAAACTTAAATAAAAATCAGTTTTGATGAAAAATGCATTTCAAATATACAATAACGTGTTTGATTAATAAATTATGTGTGCACATACTTAAAATTCACTAGATTTATTGGTTATATTTTCTTCCTCCTCAGTTTTGAATAATTTTTCTATTTAATCATTTTTTCTGCTAATTTTTGTATTTTGCATGAATGCCGCTTAGATTCATTTGTTCTGTCTTTAACGAGCTCAACAAATGCTCTAACTATTTACTCCAATTTGTACTAGGATACACTCCAATAACCTTAAGAATATTCAGCAATTCTACAAAACAATCATTAAAATGTATCACATGCATAAATTCTCCTCAACAAAGATAAATTTAGGTAAAAATTTGCACTAAATATCGTCAAAACTTTCATTGGCATTTTACTCTGCATTTTCTGCAATGTAAATTAAATTTATGTTTATTCAAATTTTATCATGTCGCTTAAGTTTCCGGCTATTAAAATGTTCACTTCCGGTGTACCTATTATTACGGAAATAACAATATATTAACTTAGAATTAACGCAAATATGAAAGAAAACTTGTTTTGTATAGTTCATTGACTCTTCTATCTAATAAAAGAATTTTTCAATGTAATTTTTGTCAAATATCGATCTTTTCAAAGTGTTCAGATAACTTAAAGGTGAAATGAAATTTTGTTCATCTCTTACTATCAGTGCATTGATTCAAGTAATTTGAATGAACCCTGACTTTTTAAGAACTCGGTAAATATTGGTTCGATAGGATTAGTTTGGAAAATTCCTGATGAAAATATTACTTCTTTCTTATGGCAATTTATAATTAAAATACCATCATATGCAAAATATTTATAAAAAATTTCAAAAAGAGATAATTTCCTAAAACTTTTCAAACTTTATACTTTGTGGATTTTAATAGATTAAATGGATACATATGTACAGAATACTTCACAAATTTAACTTAACCAAAACTTATATGATCTCCGTAAAGTTGATGGTAAAATGTTGAAGGAGTGAAAGTTTAGAAATGCGTTCTAATGATTTTCAAGTATACTGTTAAGGAACAGTGAGTGCATGATGCGAAAATAGTTACAATGATCAGTCCTTTAGTAGAAAAAAAACGGTGATGTTTATTTACACGGAGATAGGATAACACAAAGACTACAGATATATACAGTCGAGAAGAATACAAGACAGCAGATACAATACAGACAAGGTCAGTAATACACAAGTAAAAATCCGCTTGTGACAAAGTCCACAGCACACAAAATGCTCTAACAGAATTCAACAGGAGAGATGTTCCTCGGAGCTTCACGCTATGGTCTCTCCAGATGTCTGAAATACTCCTCTGTCTTTTCACTATTTAGGTGCTGACTCACCACTTTACACAAGACTAGTATCCACTACAGCTTAAGAAGGCCGACCTTTGCTTATTGAAAATCTCAAATTAATAAGATTAATAAAATTAACTCTCAAATCAACAAAACTTGATCATCTTATTTCCGCTCCCTTCCACATAAGAGCACAAAACATAAAAATGTAAAGGAATTAGCACTACTATGGCTGCAGATGAGCCTGTTGCAACTGTGATCAATGCTGAAACGAAGAACTTTTTTATATTTTGTAAGTGTATTTTAAATAAAATGCTATTATATTAAACTGCACTTTTATTTCAAAAAATTTTCCATAGAGATAAATAAAATATCTTTTTAGTGGCAATAAAAAAGTAGCTCCAACATTCAAACATGCTTCATATCATATGCAAAATATTTTTTTGAGTGAAATAGCATCATAATATGTAGGAACAATTAAGAATGATCAAACGGTTAATTTTTGCATACACTAATAACACAAAAGCATTCTACAATATTGTTTGACATTGATATATATTTGCAATAATGTTTAATATATAAAATAATATTCAAAATTATATAATATTGCACAGAAGCTGTGATACCTGGGCAATTTGGCTTTCAGAATTTTCAAACGTTATTCACCGTTTTCTACAGAGTTGAATCATTGGAACTGCCTCCTTTTTGCAGGGAATCCTTCAATTCTTTCTTCGTTTCTATTTAGCTGAGTCAGACCTTTAATTCTCAGGGGTTCCCAATCGGCACTTGGAGCTCTTTTTCCTCTACCTTCCAACCAAACAACTTCTGCGCACTGAGGAGATAAGAAGGACCCTCTTGCCCTGTTCTTTTTTATCACGCGAGAACGTGATACAGCTTTCGCATGAGGATTTTGGAGCCTCGAAACGAGAAGGTAACGAATTGTTGAAGCCTCAAAATGCGAAGGCTATAAACAGGCGATTTATCCTTTTTTTTATTTTGAAGTCGGATTTCACTGTATAGCTCTTGAAATGTCTATCGTCTGCTAATGTATTTTAATTTTGGAACCGGTTTTCACAGTATAGTTTTTGAATTACCTATCATCTGCTGTTGTAGTATTCCCCTTGGACATGACAGGGTTATTGCCTAACTCGGGCGAAGCGTTTTTAAAAAAAAGTTTAAATATTGTTTTTTATTGTATTGATTAATACAGAGTGTTGGTGATGGGTTAATTTCAACGACTTAAAATAAATATTAGAATATAATGCTGACGGTTGACAAATTTGATGATTTAATACCAACTAAACTTAAACTTGATTTGCAAATAATACATTTTCTGAATTCTTAGAAATTGTCTTAATTAATTCAAGTCATTAATCAGTGTAAACCGATTTGAAACAATCACGAGACTATCAGATTATTGATGCGTCGATACTTAGAAAACAGCAGGGTTTTTTATCCATCTCAAAGTTGGTCGAGCTCCAAAATTTTGTTTCCCACATAGAAAAAATGAAAATAAAAGTTTAAAGAACTATCACTATATATCTATATATTTTCTCTCTCTCTCTCTCACACACACACACACTCACTTTATATAGAGACTGATAAAGAAGTCTCTTGATTTCTTCGAACCGGTTTAAATTAGTGAATGATTATTAAATTATTCTTAATTAATCAAATTAATTAAGAAAAATTAATAATTTAAAATGTTTTCACATGATAATTTGAAAGGACATCTAAAAGAAAAAAAAATAGCTGTAGGGTTGTTATTTTATTAACATTATTTTTCGTTTGTTATTGTTTTTAAATATAGAAATCATTTATTCGCCGCATTATTATTATTTAGATTTCTGAATGTTATTTTCACAAAAATACATTTTTGAAAAAAAAAATATTGGGCAATATACTTAAGAATTTCTTACATTTAAATCGATTTTGAAAGATTCCCGATCTCTGTCTGGAATTTATGCGCTGTCTCATTCCTCCTCTAAGCAATTTTCCTTCCCTGCAACCAGGCTCGAATGGATCTCACACATCGTCAGGAGAAATCTCCGATCGGATCTGTCGTCTTTCATTTCCTTGTCTTTAGAGTCTGATGATGGAGGATTAGAAGCATCTAATTCATCGGCTCTTTGTTTTAGTATCGCCAGTGGAGTGGTTTCTAAACGTCTGTTATAAAGTTCGTTTATTCATGCAACAAGACTCATTTAACAGTTTCCCTTATTATTCCGAGTTCTCTCGAGTTCGCATGTATTGCTTTTAATTATATGTTCCTGCAACAAGACTCATTTAACAGTTTCCCTTATTATTCCGAGTTCTCTCGAGTTCGCATGTATTGCTTTTAAATATATGTTCCTGCAACAAGACTCATTTAATAGTTTCCCTTATTATTCCGAGTTCTCTTGAGTTCGCATGTATTGCTTTTAATTATATGTTCCTGCGAAAGACTCATTTAACATTTTCCCTTATTATTCTGAGTAAAATGTATTATATTTTGAGAAAAAGGAAAATGTGTATTAAATGTTGATTCAATTGAACCAAAACCGTTAACACTCTACACAAATCTGTAATGCAGCAATTCTATCCTTCTTTGTGCGTAAGTTATAGAATATAAAAATGAATAAATAAACCAAATTCTTAGAAAAACTTTGAGATGCAAAGAAGTTATGGGTAAAAATATGCACACATATGTTTTTTTTCCATAAATTTACAACTTATTTTTCTTAAAACGTTTTTCACCACCAATAAAACTTTTGATTTATTTCATTATCCATATTATTTAAAACAAAAACTGACATTTTCATATAGCTACCTCTATTACTGTTTGAGATATCATGTTGACGATAGAGAATTTAAAAAAAAAATTAAAACTGAAGTTAAACGCAAATTTTAGCTGAAAAATATGTTTAGCTTATAATGTGACCCTGGATGATAGGTCAGGCCTTAATTTTCCAGGAAAGAGAAAAGTCTGAACAAAAAGAAATAACAATTAAAAAAATCGCCAGTGTGGTCTAAAACCAGCGTTTTTAACGTAGTCGGATGCCTTAACAAAATATTGTTACTGATTTGATCTCCACCGGGTTCATTTTATGTCATAGCTGTATGGTGTAAGAAACACAATCAGCTGGCATCAGAAAGAAAGAGCGACGGCTTTTATTTACACGAAGACAGGACAGCATAATGACGACAAATATTTACAGTTGGACGAACACACAGTAACAGTAGTACTCCACAAGCAGTAATAATGTCCACAGCACACAAAACTGTGGGATTTAGTTGAAGAAGGCATAGTTGGAGCTTTGCTCTACAGTCTCTCCAGACGGCTGAAACTTCTTCTGTCTCCTACCGCTTTAGCTGCTGGCAAAATACTTTCATGGTGGCTATACAAGGCAACTGTTAACTACCATTCGATTCACCTCACCTCAATTCAGGTTTAATCTATCTTTCCAGCTTCATCAATTCCAGCTTGAGAGTGCCGGTCTTTTATAGTTCCAACGAAGCGAGTCAAAAAGCTTCTGATCCAATCAGGGCGTATCTCGACATGTCTTGGTCAATAATGGAAGGATTGTTGAAATTATTGAAATTTAGGCAATACGTTTTGTCGACAAAGTCGCCAAATTCGTTGACATGTCGCAAAATTTTCTTCAAGCTGTGGAGATCAATGAGACAGCATCTGGAGGCCGCGCAATACAGATGACTGTAAAACAGTTTTTCTAATGATGACACTATTTGCGCAGGGAAGTAAAATTACAGGTTGTTAACAATATGCATTAACTTGAACTCGTTTCACGAATATTCGAATTGTTATGTGTGAGATAGATAATACGATCTTTGATTTGACTATTTTTTACGGATGGCTCCAAACTAAGTGATCAGGTTGTGTCTGTTTTTAAGCTAAATAAATTGGCAAATACATTATTATTTAGCGAATTATTTTCTAGTCATTATTAACTTTTTTGGTTTCTTAGGATAAAATCATTGCATTAAAATTAGCAATAAATGGAAAAAAAGAATAAGAAAAATAAACAGTGTCATATATTTATTGAGACTCACGGTGCCTTAGAAGTTCTGCAAAATTCTGAATGAAAATCTACTCTAGTAGAGAAAACTCGTTGCTGTAGATGGTTCCATTACCCTGAATGCATTAGGTTAGAGCCCTTGTAGAAGAAGTATGGATTGAAGAACAGATAAAGCAGCAAAGAAATACGATTATTTTAACTAATGTAGATATCTATTTCGAAATCCCATGAACTTTAAAAAATATCAAAAATGAATGGCAAAGGTGGTGGTATCTCGAAGAATAAGATTCACATATGAATATTTAAAACAGCTGAAGTCTCCCTCTCCAAGGATGATAAAATAATTATCTAAGCCATGGTCTTCGTCCCAACTACCTGCGCCATTTCAAACTCAAATTTTACAACTGTTGATATGGAGGAAATATCATCATAGACATAAATGCACTTTGACATATCTAGACTTCCACACTTTTACCATATACACCTTTTCATTAATGAATCACATCAGAAAATAACATTGTAACGGATTCACTGCTGATGAATTTGCCTATGTGTTGTGGGTGTACGTTATAAGGACAATGATCAGTCCTTTAAAAGAAAAACAACGAGGGTGTTTATTTACACGAAGACAGGACGGCACAAAAGACGGCAAATATTTACAGCTGAGACTAATACACAGCAGCACACAAAAACAACAATAGACCACAATAGAGTCAATGTCCACATCACACAAAGAGGCCAGACCATGCATTTAAAAATTAAAATATTTTATTTCTCCACGGGCTCATTTGCTGAGTGACTGTATGGTGTGCAAATGAGGAATAGTCCTTTTAGAAGAAAAGCAACGACGACGTTTATTTGCATCAACTCAAGGACAGCAGAAATGCCACAAATATTTATAATCCATGCGAACACATAGCAGCACACAAAAATTAGCCTATAAGTAGTATCCCAATGGTAACATTGTCCTTAGTACACAAAGTGACCAGGCAGAATTCAGCAGGAGAGGGGATCCTTGGAGCTTCATTCTACGGTCTCTCCAGATGGCTGTAATACTTCTCTATCTCTTCCCGCTATAGTTGCCAATCAATAATCCAGCTCGATTCACAATGACTCAATTCACGAAGACTCGCATCTTGAGAGTGCCGGCATTTTTTAGTTCCCGAGAGGTGAGCTAGAACAGTCTGGGCCAATCAGAGCTTATCTGGACGTATCTCATATCCTAATTTGAGTATTATCCATTTTGTGACGAAAAATCGAATTCGTCGCTAACTCTCCAAAGGGTCGCGAAGTTTATGGTCAAGTTCTACTGATCAATAAGGCGTCATCTGACAGCATCCAATGCAGATGACTGTGATGCAGTATTTTCTTATGATGAAACTATTCGTGCTCGAAAGAAAAATTACAGATCTGTTGCAATATATCGATCATGATTAGTCACTAAGTCTCCAAATGATTGCCAAGTTTGTTGTCAAACTCATTATGATTTGTTCTAACTTTGTTTTTCCAAAGGCCTGCGCAGTGACGGTTGTTACATACGAAATGGTGGATAAGCGCATGAACTCAGTGAATGCGTGCTATATTTTTTGAATGATAATTTTACAGATTTTATTTTAAGCCAATTAAGCTCTGCTTTTGATTGTTAGAATTTATCTTAAACTATACATCTTAATATTTTGACTCTTTATTGGTTAATTGGCTTTTACGAATGTTTATATACATCTCTCTCT